>APFE031321622.1:2917-122966 GCA_000404065.3 Pinus taeda
TTTGGAGATCTAGAGAAATACATGATTTCGATGTGGGATCCTCTAGTGAACATAATTGTGCAATTACACCCCGTTGTTCTTTATTTAGAAGCTTTGTCATGCTGTTAGAGTTGATTATCTTTCCACTTTTTCCTTCGATACCCCTCAATTCAACTTCCTTTCCTTCCCAAAAAAAATTCAAGAAAAGTTCTTGAAAATTAAAACCTATCATACCCAAAGATTGTAGCCATTGGACTCCTAGTAAAACATTGGCACCACCCATTGGAATGGAAAACATTGGGCTATTCAATACATATTCTCCCATGGATAGCTTGATATTATGGCACTTTCCAGAGAAATTTATGGTTCTTCCACTTGCAACCATCACTTGACACTTTGGTGATGGATATCGCAAGAAATTCAATTCTTTTGCTATTTTACAATGAATAAAATTGTGGGTACTTCCTGAATCAATCAACACTATTACTTTTTTCTTCTTGATATGTCCTTCTATCTTGATAGTTTGAGGAGTGGTAACTCCTGCCAATGCATTACAAGACATGGTCGGATTCATTACTTCTTTATCTAGGGTTTGTTCCTGGAGTATATCCTCTTCTTTTGACATTTCTTGTTCCTTTTCTTCCTCCTCTTCATAATCTATGTAGAATAATTTCTTCTCAGCACACTTATGACCTTTATGTATTTTCTATCACAACGGTAACAAAGCCCTTTTGCTCTTTTTTCTTCCAATTGTTGTGGTGTCAACCTTATAGGTTTGAAGGCTAGTGGCAACAACACTTCCATCTTTAATAGTTGTGATGGTAGGCTCCCGGTTTCCATAATTTTGCTTTCCATTTTTCTTGCTAACCTGAATGCCTTCTCCAATGAATCAGGTTCCCAAAGGCAAACCTCATGTTGGATATTATCCTTTAAAGTCCCTATGAACACATCAATCTTATGCTCCTCTGGAATATATTTTACCCTTATGTTAAATTTTTGGAAGTCCTCAATGTGCTCCATCATTGAACCCTTTTGTTTGAGACTTATCAATTGGCTTAAAAATGTGTTTCTTTTTGTATCCTCATAATGTGTTGTCATTTCTTCCATAAAAATTGCCCAAGTGACAATTTGTTTACGAGAGCAAAGCCATCTATACCATACAAACTGATTTGGTTCCAAATATAAAGTTGCAATACGTACCTTTTGTGTGTTTTGCACATTATGGAGATCGAAAAATTGCTCCATCTATAGTATCCATGTTGCGCGATCCTTACCATCAAACTTCCTCATATCGATTTTTGGAATATGGTGGTTCTTCGATCCAATGTTAGAGTCTGTGAAGTCATGATTAACATTTATTTTGTTCTCATTATGAGTTTCCTTTACTACCCTTTCACCATTAGTAAGAATTTCTTGTAGAAACTTTCTCAAATCTGTCTTCAAATCTATCTTCAAATCGTCCATCTTAGCTTCCACATCCTTCATCATAGCTTCTACATCTTTATTTAAACCATCCATCTTAGATTCTGTTAATTTTTGTGCAAGTGACATTTTTTGCACTTGGTCTCGTAATTTTGATATATCATGTTGCATTTCTTCCTCTTCTTCGTGAGTCATGCTAGAGATTTCAAGTTGCTTACTAGGTGTCTACATTTTATTTCCTCGGGGCATCAATTACCGATAATAATTCTTTACTATGCCCTTTGAATTCCTTCAAACTAATTTTTCAAACCAAGCTTATGCAAAAATTAAAAAAAACTACACACCTTTTTTCTCTTTGTAGGAGCTCGATATTGAATTTGATGTATCTTTGTACTTTCGGATCATCCAATTCTGAAATTGCAATCTACATTAGACCTCTGTGTCTTGTTTCCAATGCCACCATTCTGATCAAATTTAGATTCTCCAAGAAAGAGTTATGCATAATCTATGAAGATGACCTGATTATATACCTTTTCAAAATAGCAAACTTGTATGAAGTGCCACGTGTCACTGTTTTGACCTTCGGATCTAAACGTTATATACAAGAAGCTACAATCCATCCTCTTTCTGTAACTTCTTACAGAATTTTAATTTGATGCTTAAAATAAAAGTTATGAGGATTTTTCCCAGGTCACCTATTTAGAATGTAATTCAGGAGTCTGCAAAAAGGCCAACTTCCTCAGATCATATCTCTGTAAATATAGTGCTAAAAGCTTTGAAATTTGGATCCAAGGTTTAGAACGATTTTTCCCTAAATGGGTTTTTTTATTAGCATTTGAAACGTCGCAGAAAAAAGTTATAGCGCAAATGCCATGATGACCTGTTTGGAGCAATGAAACCCTAGAATCCAAAGCTCTGATACCAAATGTTATGAAACCAACTCACAAAAATATAGAAAAGATAGATCAACGCCTTAGAATTCGGCCTCTTCGAGGGGGAAACCTACTTTACATTACATAAATGAACAATTATTAGATGACACAAATGACAAAACCTCCTTTCTATATATAGGAGTCTATGGGGTCACAATATAACCAAGTCGACCTAACAATAATAATACAAAGGCACAAAAATAACAATGAGGGATTCTATGGGGCACAATAACAACAATATGGGGACAATAGGGGCACAACAATACTAATAAGGGATACAACTACAATAGTAATGGGGGAATCACTAGTATTATAGGGACCTAATAGTGAAATTAGGTAGGATGTAGTCTAGCAGGCAGTCTTGGTACAAGAGAATCGAGAGAGGTGGCATGGTAAATTCATTTTGTAGAAGCAATTCCAACATGGAGATTGGATTCTCCTTTTTAATTCCAGATTAAAGGATTTTAAAGGGAAATTCACGACCCATTCGCTAGGACCATATGAACTGGACAATGTTTTTGAAAATGGGTCAGTTCAAATCAAAACCATTGACAGAAAAAATATGGTTTTTCTTGTGAATGGACATAGGCTGAAGTTCTACTGAAATTTGATGTCCAAATAAGAATTTGTAGTTGAAATCTACAAGGACAATATGATGGAAGTGGTGAAGCAGGGAGTTTCTCTTCCAACTGCTATTTCCTCTTCTTAATTCTTCTCTTTTTGTTTAAAAATAAATAAATAAATAAATAAAATAATATAAATAAATAAATAAATAATAGTATTGGGGCCTAACTATGAAAACCACCTTGTGGCATGATTAAGTTGTTAAGATGTTATCAATTTTTTTTTTAATGATGGATATTCCATACTTCTTTTGTTTGTCTTGTGTTAGTTGATGAGGGATTCCCTAAAGCCCTCCTTCTAAAGGTTCTTCCCCCATTAGCTTCAACACATTATCTGGGGAAGAGGATTAGGGATTATTACAGTACCTTAAGACTTATACACATGAATGGCAGGTTCCCTCACCATAAATCAGTGCGAATACATTAATGTCTTCTAGTTATCAGATCTTGTAGGTGGCTTGTGTTATCACTTAAAACTACAGTTCACCTATGTCCAAAGATCCATATAAAATTTTTGGTTCAAGTCAATAGGTTATTAGGTGTGTCATTTTGAAATTAGTTTTTCCAAAGGTATTGATGTAAGTCCTTGTAAGAAAAACCGTTAGATACCATCTCTCATAGCATGTCTTGTCTTGATTGCATCATTCCGATTTTGCATAATTTCGCAGCGTAATATGATTGGCCAGTTTAGCTGCGCAATCATTTTCCACCTTTCCGCAGCATATCATTGAGCAGCCATTTCGTAGCGCGGTATGTCATTTCATAATTACCTGCGCTACGAAATCGGGGATTCGGGTTTTTCTGCAGCATATTTCCTTGAAATGTCAAATCTCGGGAGGTGAGTCATCAAAAACCGTTCATATGTGTCAGTCGACGTCCTCTCCAGATCATGATAGGATTCATCCAGCCATCAGAGATAGGATCACACACATGTCAATTATTTCAATCAATCTTATGAGGTATGGTAGTGCAATTATGTTTATTCATGGTGCATTAACGTGCCTGTTCTATGGTGAGTGTTTGAAAAAAACACAAGGAAGCCGCCCGAATTCTCATTTAAAAAGAGACTACTGCAAGCGAGCCTGCATTCCGAAGCCGAAGCTGTTGAGTAAATTGGAGTTGCTAATTAAGTTCTCTGTGCAAGAATTTTCTGAGCAAGATGGAGAAAAGAGAGCATAGATCCGGGAGATGTCTGAGAACTGAACCAGAAGGACTTGATCTCACGCTTAAAGATGAAGGTGTTGCACGAGCTTTCAAACAGGCGGGTTGCTGGAGGTTCTGTGAAAAATTGAAGGGCGGACACACAGAGGTAACTAAAGCTTTTGCTCTAAATTTCAGCGGCTTGAATTCTAAAGTTGCATTACTAGAATTCCCTGTATCTCCGCAAGCTATTTCTGCTATCACCGAAATCCCAAGGAGTGGTCAGGAATGGTTTAAGAATTACAAGTTTGATACAACTCCATGTAAGGAGTTTCTGAAAGACCAATATGCTAACGAGGACCTTACTAAGGCAATACCAAGGCATTATATTAAAGAGCATTATGCTCTGCTCCTCACAGCCATTCAGAAATACTTCACATGCGAGGGAAGGTACACTAAAGTCTACTCTTACCATTTCAAACTTCTGCTACATTTCACAGGGAAGGCGTCTATAGATATTCCTTTCTATCTATTTAGGAGTCTTGGTAAAATGTGCGACAAAGTTCAATTCAAAAGGGCTAATTATGAGACATCTCTCTTCCATCATGGTTTAATTAAGCTACTGGTGTTAGATAGCCTGCATAAAATCGGGAGGGATTGGGACTCTTTTATTTTCATGTCGGGTTTCCAAAGCAAAACAGGTCTTACCCCATTACCAGACAGGGAAAAAGAAGGAAAGACTCAAGAGTCTACAATGGTTGAAGAACCTACACTGGAAACAATGGTTGAAGAGCCTACATTGGCTGAGCCTAAGAAGCAGGCTAAAGACTGAAAGAAACCAAAGCATAAATCAAAGCAATCAGAGAAACCCGTAGTCATTAAAGAGACACTCAAACCATCCAAGGAGAAGATGAAATATTAGAAAGTTGCATCCAAGCCAAGTGAAGTTGCACAAGAAACCAGGATCAGAACAAGAAGCCAGTTGAGCAAAGAAAAAGGAAAGTCAATTGCAGTAGAAGACAGCCCCATGTCAAAGGCTAGTCTAAAGGATTTGCTGGAGGCAATTGACTTTGAACAAGCCACATCAGTACAGGGGGAGCCCATGCCAATTGACCTAACACAGTCATCCCCTGATAGCTCTAAGAAATCAAAAGCCTCAAAAGGGCTAAGATTTGAGGAGGCTGGAAAGGAATTCATGGTCAAGCCTCGAAGGCCAATCACTAGAAGGCAAGCCCAAGCAGCGGAACAAATCCAAAAGGGTGAGGAGACTGCCAAGGTAACAACAAAGCAAACCAAACCATTGCCTAAGGTAGAGAAAGAAAAAAAGGCAGAAAGGGCAGAAAAAATAGAGAAGGCAGAGAAAGTACAGGAAACCAAAAGAATAATCTATACCAGAGAGCAGACCAAACAAAAAGGAAAACAGATAGTTCAGGTAGAAGAAACAAAGGAAAGCAGAAAGAAAGAAGTGAAGGAAAAGGCTCCTTGGGTCAAGAAAGATAAAACCTCATCCACCAAGGAGAAATGGGAAGCAGCTAACAAGGAGATGGCTGATTTAGAAAAGACAGTATCAGAGATTGCAGCCATGGAGAATGAACTTGCAAAGCTAAAGGCTCAGCTAGGCAAGTTAGCTGCTAAATAAATTCAAATTGTTTAAAGATCAAATGTTGCACCAAGTTTTGTTCATTTTTCTTAAGTTAATTAATTTTTTGAGGCATGTATTAAAGGAAGGCAAGTAAGTAATTTTAGAACCAAAGATGAAGCTGTAACAGTCTAAAATAATTGAAGAAATTCATTAAAGACTGTGATTTTGCAAAGAACAGCAGTTTCGTAGCGCGCTACGAAACTGCTGTAGGTGACTGTTTTTAAGGGAAAATTCAAAAACGATGCTGAGGTCATCAAACTTTGTGGAGAAAGGCTTCGAGGATAGAAAGGAAATCATACATGGTTGCTTAAGCCTTCAAGGGATGACAAATGTAAATCTTATTGCATAAAGGTAAAACTTTTTGTCTTTACCAAGTTTTCATAAAGTACCTTTATGACCGCAGAATTAGGGTTTCTGGTAGGATTACCATAATTTTGAGTTCAACACCTGGCAGTATTCGTAAAACATCCAGATTATCAGGCATATGGTGTTATGGTATGGTCATTAAGGTCATTATACAGCTTCAAGCATTTTTGTTAGAAAATGAACATGGATTAAAACAGGGACCGGGAAAACAGAGGATATTTCTTCATCAAAGGTTGAATCAGCAACACACTCAGAATCCAAGGCAGCTAATTCAGCGAATGCTCCTCAAATATATTCCAGCTCCTACAGGAAAAGCACAACTGTCAAAGATCAGGAGGGAATCATGCAAACGAGGAAATGGTAGCAGAATTTGATTAGAAATAGGACTCTATTGTATTAAAGGCACAATACCTCTGTATTTAATAAATTAGTTTCAATATGGATAAGGTAGTTAATCATAGGTTTTCGAGCTCCCCTCATGCTGGAGGAGGAGATTCAAGATAGCTTAGTTTTATTTCCTATATATAGGAAAAACTCTGATGTATCAAGGGTTGGAGATTTTTATGAAAAAGACAGAGTTTTCATATTGGTGTATGTAAAGTTTCTTTTCACAGTAATAGAAAGCATATTGTTTCTTCCCAAGATTCATCGTGTGTCCCAAGTGTTCAGAATGTATGTGGTTTTGGTTCTATTCATGTTATTTTACAGTTCACTAGACATGCAATCACTCTGAATTCATCATTGATGCTCAGACTTCCTGTGTAGGTCTTGTTGAGTTGCAGTCCTTCTTGGTTGATGTTTTGAACAGTGAGACATTATATGCCTTGGTTTCCATGATTCAGTAGTTGCTTGTTTACTGTAGAAATGTATAACTCCATGAGCCCAATGGGAGAAGCCTTGATTTTGTTGTTCCAACCAGCTTAAAATTCATTCACTGTTTTAAAGAGTTAGCCATCTTTTTTCCCTTAAATGCATATCAGAATTTGTGAGAGAGCCGTCTCTGACTAAGGAGGCTAAACCTTAGTCTAAAGCCTGGTTTGAAACAGTTGCATGAGATCTTACTAAGTAGCAGCCCTTAGTACATGGTTTTGTGACAACATTCTCTACCAGATTTGTGGCATAGTTTAGTTATTGCAATAGGTAGCAATGCGACTGCCTTGTAGTTTGATGAAATAGTATCATCCTTGCTAACGAAGGAGATGAGATAGAAAAATATGGAGAGCCAGAATGGTGATTCCTTGTCTGTATGAGGACGGTCCTAGAACAGAAAAAAATAAGTCATCAAGTGGGAGGTCTAAATCTAGAGGGAGATCTAAATCTCCATGAAAACCAGTAAAGGTGGTGTGATTGAAATGAAAAAAGGAAGGGAACTAAAAAAGGGACTGTAAATCTAAAGCTCCTGATAAAGGAAAGGGATCTGATGATGCTCTTTTTGTAGAGGCAAAAACCACCTCAGATGAAGGTGCGGATGTGTACCTGGCTTCTTCAAGTACACATGTAGATCACGAGGCATGGTTGATTGACTCAAGTGCATCCTTTCACTTCACTCCCCATAGAGAGTGGTTTTGCGAGTATGAGAAATATGATGGTGGTGATGCCTTCTTAGGGGATGATAGGAAGGCTAGAATCATTGATTGCGGAAAATTAAAGTTGAAGTTGCAAGGTGGAAGGGTTAGAACACTTCCGGGTGTTCTACATATTCCTGCATTAGCCAGAAATATGATTTCGCTAAGCAAGCTATATGATGTAGGTGTAAAAATAGTGTTCAAGAAGGATACCTACAAGATGGCTCGGGGAGCACTGGTATTGATGTAGGGAGTTCGGATTGGAACTCTCTACAAGCTATAAGGTAGCATTTTTTTTTATGGGTGCAACAGTTTTGTGGCTCTTGAAAGTGGAGAAAAAAATCTGGTGGTCTCTGTAGCGAAGACCATGCTGTGGCATCAAAGGCTTGGACATATTGGAGAGAAGGGCCTTCGAATACATCATGGTAAAGATATGGTAGAAGGTATGAATAATAGCTCTCTGGATTTTGATTTCTATGAAAATTGTGTATATGGGAAGCAGAATCGGGTGGGTTTCCCCTTTGGTAGTAAGAGGGCGAAACAGATATTAGAGCTTATGCACAGTGATGTGTTTGGACCTTTGAAGGTTCCATCACTGGGTAAGTCCATGTGCTATGTATCATTTATAGACGACTTCTCAAGGAATACATGGATATATTTTCTTAAGAAGAAATCTGAAGTCTTTGACAGGTTTAAAGAATTTAAGGCTTTGGTTGAAAACCAAACAAAGAAGAAGATAAAGGTGTTGAGGACAGATAATGGTGGAGAGTTTTGCAGTAAGGAATTTGAAGAATTTTGTAAGAAGTGTGGTATAGCACGACAGAAGACTACACCATATACACCTCAACAAAATGGTGTTGTAGAAAGAATGAACAAGTCATTGATGGAAAGGGAATGAAGCATGCTCAATGGTGTCGGGTTAGGATAGGAATTCTGGGCAGAGGTGGTGGAGACAGCGTGTTACCTGGTTAACAGATCACCTTCATCAGCATTGGAGGATAAGACTCCCCAAGAAGTATGGATGGTAAGAAACCCTCTCTTTCACATCTAAGGGTATTTGAATGTGATGCATATGTACATGTTCCAAAGGAGAAATGAACCAGGTTGGATAATAAATATGAAAGGTGCATCTTTATTGGGTATAAGGATGGTTTAAAGGGTTATAAGATTTGGAACCTAGTAACAAGAAAGGTTGTGTACAATCGAGATGTGGTGTTCAGAGAGGTGAAAGATGTTATTAAACATGAAGTCCAACCAAATGAACCTGAGAAGATGGAGTTTGATCTAAAGGAGGAAGAATCAGACTGTACAACAGAGGAGGAATCAGAAGATGAAGAGCCACAAACTCCGAGTGTGAGAAGATCAGTTCAAGAAAGAAGGCAATTAGAAAGGTATAGTCCATTTGATTTTTGTTCAAATTTTTCTTTATGTATTATTGATGATGATCCTAGAACTGTGGAGGAAGTAGTAGATTTAGAGGATGGAAAAATCTGGAAAGAGGCCATGGTTGATGAAATGGCATCTTTGCACAAAATTGAGGCTTTGGATTTGGTGGAGTTGCCAGCTAGAAGGAAACCCATTGGCAGCAAATGGGTGTTCAAGAAGAAGACAAATGCAGAAGGAAAGGTGGAGAATTACAAAGCTCAGTTGAGGTTATACCCAAGTACCAGGAATTGATTTTGGTGATATTTGTTCTCCTATTGTTAAGGTAACTTTTATTAGATTAATTTTATTTGTTGCTGCTGCTTTTGATTTTGAGGTAGAACAGATGGATCTAAAGAAAACATTTCTTGACGGGGATTTGGAAGAGGAAATCTACGTGAAGCAACCTGAAGGCTTTGCGGTGAAGGGTAAGAAAGAACTGGTATGCATGTAAAAGAAGTGTCTGTATGGGTTAAAATAGTCACCAAGGATGTGGTATCAGAAATTTGATACATTAATATGGGGACTTGGCTCCACCTAAAGAAAAGCAGATCACTGTGTTTATTTTAAATTAATTGGTGACCGTGTTATTTATCTGTTCTTGTATGTGGATGATATGTTGCTAGTTGGAAATGACAAAGAAATTATTCATGATTTGAAGACCCAATTGTCCTCCAAATTCGACATGAAAGATCTTGGTGGTGCAAAATATATTTTGGGCATGGAAATTAAAAGAGATCGAGCAAAGACGAAGCTCTGGTTAAACCAGAGGAAGTATGTTGACATAATATTGTATAGGTTTAGAATGTAAGATAGTAAACCGGTGAAGATTCCTATTCCTATAGGTGTAAAGCTATCTGTTGAATAGTGTCCCAAGACACAAGAAGAGGAAGAGGATATTTCCTGTGTTCCATATCCAAGTGTAGTCGGTAGCCTGATGTATGCGATGGTTTGTACTAGACCATACATTGCACAGGCAGTGGGAGTATTGTGCAGGTTTATGTCAAAACTAGGGAAGGAGCATTGGACAAAAGTGAAGCAGGTTTCAGGTATTTGTGTGGCACTAGTGATTATGGTTTGTGCTACCAAGGAAGACCAGGATTGGATAGAGTTTTGGATATCTATGGCTTTGTTGATGTGGGTTGGGTTGGAGATCTGGATCAGAGAAGATATACAAGTGGGTATGTGTTTAACCTATTTGGAGGTACAGTCAGTTGGATAAGTAAGAAACAACCAATAGTGGTACTATCAACTATAGAGGCAGAATACATGGCAGCCACTCATGCCAGCAAGGAAGTATTTTGGTTGCAGAGATTGTGTTCAAGTGTGGGGTTAGTACGGGGAGCTATAAGGATAGACTGTGACAGCCAAAGTGTAATTTTCTTTGCAAAGAACCCTGCTTATCATTCAAAGACAAAGCACATTGATGTTCAGTATCACTTTGTGAGGGATATGCTAGAAGACAAAAAGGTGTTGCCAGTAAAGGTAGACAGTTTGAAGAATACTGCAGATGCATTGATAATATCTGTGAGCTCTAAGAAGTTCTCTTGGTGTATAGAAACAATGGGCATTGTAGGGCTGGATAAATGACTAAGCTCTCTTGTGGTCTTGTGTCGAAATAAAACAACAAGTGGGAGAATGTTGGGTTGTGTTATATTATTTCCATGACTATCCCACGTAGTTAATTGAGGGGTTAGAAAGTGGGCGAAGCCCCCCCTTCATTGCGCCGATTGCATAGCAAGGGGAGTCACAGGGGGTTTGAGCGGTACAGGTAACCCCACTCTATGGGGTCCGGGGCAGCGCCCAAGAAAATTTTGGTTTTGGACCCTATGTTAGGCTGGGCGGACCTACATATGGTTTTGTGCATGATTTTTGCACATGGTTTTGGACGCGATGGTTTTCAGATGCTTCAGCATGTATAAATATGTTTTCTAACATTGAAATGAACATAATGAAAAATCAAGTTGGTAGTCCCAGTTTTAGGATCCAGAGGAAAATCTCTGTGTATGTGTGTTTTATCTGTTATACTCTCGCATTGTTTATTTTATGTGTTTTAGAATTTGTATGTAGGTAATTTATCTATAGGGTTAAAATGTTTATCAATAAATTTTATTGTGATGTTTATTAAAGTCTCAATGATAATAGTTTGGCGTTTAATAAAATAAAAAATACACTAAGTGAATCAATCAACAAACAGAGGGAAATGACCCTGTCTGATAAGTTCTGATCACTAGAGATGAAACCCAATATCAAAATGAATAACAGAGAGGGATGGACAAATATACACTTATGGTTACTCTAGATCTTCGCCCAAACCTCAGTTTGAGGGTCCAAGTGCTCTCGTGAAGGTGAGCACCCTCCCAAAAACTGAAGACAGAGTAGGTCCATCTATGTTAGGTATCGGGGTAGCCTGCCCCATTCACCTTGTGGAAGTCCCTAAAAGTATGGCCACTAAGGAGACCTTAGATCATTGACACTACTAGGGGGGACATAGTAGCAAATAATACACTGTGTGGGAAGGATATCTGAGTCCCTGACTCAGCTCCGTTATCCCCAAGGGGATCCCCGATACACTGAATACCCAAAGGAGTTGCAAGTGAAGGCAAGCTACCTTCACTTATAGTACAATGTTGTCTCATATTTATATCTAATTTTACTGGAGTGATCCTAGTATTATGAGTGCAGAAGGATTTCTCTCTTTTAATATCATTAGTTTTGGTTTATGATCTTGGGCATTTTACTCACATTGCCTATCACAAGATCCTAGGCTAAATTAATGTTTTTTTGCTCTAAAAAGAGTTACTGATTGATTTTAGGTAGACTTTAAGTGTACTTTGTTAGTTTCTTTGGTAGGGGTGTTGACGTATGACACTTGGTGGGACTCTTACTCAAAATCATGCAAAAGAAAATGCTTGTAAATTTTCAATTTCGATGAATAAGTTGTATTTTACAAGGGAGAGTTTTTCATACATGAATATTCATTCCATGCATCCTATTCATTACAACACTAGCATAACTGATAAAAAAATTTCAATGCTCTCTAACAACTACTGAAACCAAATAACGCATAACTTAACCAGCTAAGTATAATAATGAATAAAAAAATTTGATTTTTTCTTTTATGAAAATAAGAACTTTTTTAGAAGGAAATCTATTTTCTTTAAAAAAAAATATTTCAAGACACAGATCTTGCAAAAAAAACACAACTACAACTCCCTTATCAGTCCAGAAGCAAGTTTCTCAACCCTTTGAGGTGACAGACACAGTTGCATATCAAAAATGGGGTGATTAACACTCTATGCTAGAGGCCACAGAGAATTACTGAAGGGACTAATGCTCCATTTGTGCAGACACAGAGCTTTATAAAGCTCTATTTACACTTCTAACCGGCGTTAGTGTGGGAAAACACTTCAAAACAAGGATTTGTGGATGACATCAAGGGCTGAGTAAATGGAAGAAAAGTGTTGCAAGGCTATGGTGGGTTAGAAAACGAATGCAGAAGTATAGGAAGGTCTAGAAGGAGGATGAAACTAGGAACTTTACAGGTAAACTGGGAACTAATGTGTAGCCCCTAGTGGAGTTGCCAATTCTATTGTAAGATTAAATGCATGATGTATAGAGAATGAAGAAACCCTCAAGGGTCTTCGTGGGGCGCTTGGCATACTGTAATATTATCTGCAACTGTCACAAAGCTACATGCATGTCCATACCCAGTAACTAACTATCAAAGTACAACAGATTCATTACCTCAAGCCTCTGTGTAGATTTGCGGGAGAGCACAATGTAGCTAGGTGGCGGTCCTCTGAGCTGGCTCTAGATCAAGTCTTGCACATAGAAGAGAAAATAATACTCACAACATAAAACCTTGATAATTAATACTTGAATATACAAAAGAAATCTAGTTACACATAACTCAGCTACTCATGCTAAAATGTATTGGACAAAAAAATAAATGAATGATAGTACCAACACCATGGAGTAGACAATCCAATTGCAGTTCTATATTAATGTCGGAAGAGTGATTACAACCATCTGTTGCATCATCCTTCCCTTACCCCTCCAACTCGTCTCTCTCTCCCCCTTCTTACCAACTTCTTATGCTTAGATTTGAGACTATGCTCGACAATCAAGTAGGCTATCCTTTCAAAGTATAGACCTTTATCATGATAGCCCTAGCCGTGCTTATGTAGCATTCAAGATTAGGGTTGCCAAGTTTCTCCATGAGTTTCCTTAGGTAAAAGCAGTGATGTTGCCATGCTTTTGAGCTCTTTCCCATTTGCCTCCTTCATTAGGACTAGAAATCCCACAAATAGGTCAATCTTTGATGTCTCCTTGCTTTTCTGAGTAGATTTAGGAGAGAATATAGAGATATTTCTAAGTCAATTTTCTCCTTTGACCTTTAGATCCTCATTAGGATTCACTAACGTTGTCCCCAAACTAACAAGTAGAGTCAGTGGGGTCACTAACGCTCCCATAGGCTTACAGAGAAGCTTTATAAAGCATTTTGTCAGTGTATAGGTAGTGTTAGTGTGGAAGCAAGGCCTATGAATTTGGTTATTGCTTCAACCATCATGTCTTTCCCCTCTGAGCTGATGAGGAGGTCATTTTGTTGTATAACAAAAAGTAAGCCATACACCTTTGCCAAGGTCTAGAGGACGATTAAGGGAATTTACAACAACAGGCCACAGGAGCATTGAATTTTGAGTGAAGGCAGACCTGGGTTTCCAAAAGGACATCACACTAATCGCTGGGTGTGGGAACTTGGTTCCAGCATCCCCCCATACTGCTTCAGGTGAGACTTCAGTACGTGCACCATGAATTGATATCTAAAGGGATAGTAGTGTAGGATGTGTTTGGCACAACTAACTTTGAACTTGGGTTAGGACCCCTTAAGCCAACAAATTCTTCCATTGTCGGGACCAGGATCTACATAAAGAGATGTGTGATGTCGCATAATTGGAATTTGGCCAAGAAGGAAATAGAGAACTAGTTGGATAGAAAAATCCACAAATTTTTCGCGCAAAAAAATATAAATCTATGCCTGACAAAAGAAAAATGGTTGGACAAATATTTATACACTGAAATACATGAAATATTCTTCTACACTTTCCTGATTGAACTATACAAGTGGATCGCTAAATTGACAGATGACCAAGGAAGGTGGAGGCTTGATGGTTCGATAGTATGGACCCCAGAGCTCATGCGGAGGTTGCAAGCTTCTGAAGATAAGATCACCCACACAGTTGATCGCTGGCTTAATCGAGTCATCAGAGGATTTGTTACAGAGTTCGTAATTAATACCATAATGAGCAATAGCGAAGCAGAGCAATGCTTCTTCAAGCGATCACAAGGTAAGTATTTGAGATCTTTGAATACTTGGATTAATATGCTCTTATGTGAAAAGTGGTTTATTCCATTACCTTAATGTTTGGATCTACGAGAACATAATGAATCTTTATAAATGAAGTAAAAGCAAATCTTGAATATAGCCCATTGATTGGAACTCCTTCAAGTGATGACGAGGGAGTAGCATAGGCTTCATTTCACAGCATTCTCCAATTGATAAGGCAAGGTTTTTTGTGGATACTCCATCCATCCACACCACCTCCACCTTCACCTCCACAACATACACCTTCACCCTATTACCAGGAATAGTGTCCAATCAGATGTTGCTATTCCCACTAAGACTGGTAGCTATCTTAGAAACAAACAGGTAAAGTCTGCTTTTGTTTTTCATTATGAAAATAGATAAGAGTGGAAGAAAGGAGACCAACCTTAGTCTTGCACTTGATTTCCTTGTTTGATTCCTCTCCTTCCTGATAGAGCTTTGTAGCTTCTTCTTCATCTACCCAGCTTCAAACAACACCTATGGAATCACAGCAACATACTACTATCGAAGAACAAAGATCTATATTCATAAATAACACAGGACCAGATGTGTGTTAACCATACAAATGCATATATAATGAAACATACAAGAATATGCAGGAAAAATTTAATAGCTTTATTAAGATAAAAAGTAGCAAGAGGATGACAACCATATGTTCTGACCCAGCATCATCCTCTAGCAAGAAATACCTTCTTCACCTCAAGCAAAGCTTAGATCACCCAACACTATGAAGTTTCTCCAGAAAACCAACAACGCTTCTCTACAAGATACAAAATTCCAGCCTCTGGATCTCTGTGATGAGGGATCCATATATAGATGATTGTAGGGAGGCAAGTCATCTTCTGGGGTCTTGATTAGTGTCCTCTCTATGATAGTTCCTGATTCCACTCGGAGAATGATGATCTCTTGCTCATCCCTGGTCGAAAATAGAGAGGCAAGTGTTAGAGGGGAAGATTCTGGAAGATTCCAAGATCTTCCACCTCGCAATTTGTCCCTGCCATTTGTCCATTCCCGACCATCGGACCCTACAGAGGAGCCATTCAGTATGCATTGCACCCTGTACACTGGGAAGGTGATATGCATCGCACCCTCTGCACTGGGTTTTTAGTATGGTCCAATTTTGACCATTTATGAGAAGTTTTTAGTGGAGAACTTCTGGGAGATGATTTAATGAGCTGAACTTGTTCCTTTAGGCAGTGAAGCAACACTTTTAGGGACTTAGGAGCCCTCAGTTTATAGAAATTTATGATTGGGGTTGAAGTGCCCAAAAATGTCTATAATAGTTGCCCCCTAAAGCATGAGGTCGTTAATCTTTTAATGTCAGGTGAAATGCTTTACCATGAGGATCCGAAGTTTTTTCGAGCTGGGAGGCGACCTGTAAGAAGATATAATACAATACATTATCTTGACAACATTTTTCATGATCTAGCTGAGGCGGGCATTCCCATGCTCAGCTTTATAAATTCATTTTCATGTACATAGGACAGACAATCATATGTGTGGCAGACTGGTGATTCAGACTCATCATCCTTTGATTCTGATGATCTTCTGTTTGGCAATGATGTACATTTGATGTCTTTATATTCCTGAATATATCATAGCCCAAATGGATGAAACTAGATCCGGGGTCTTCAAAACTCGTTCAATCTTCACTCTGAGTACAAGTCGATCAGTGAAAAATGTTCTGGATTCGAACATGGAAAGACATCGCCTGATTACCAGCCAATGATGTAAGTTGTTAACAGGAGCGAGAGGAATCACCAATGATGACAATGACCCTCAAGGTACTACAGTACAATTCGCGTGGTGTGAAAAAGGACTTGGCGTCGAACACCACACAAAATCTCTCAGTCGAAGGCCATTAATGTAAACCTGTCGCTGAAAGTGAGAAACTTGCCATTGAGGCACGCAAGCTTCAAAGTATTGAAAGGGTTGTTCCTAAGTCAACTTCTTGGATAATGAGCTGATGTCGACAAGAAGTGACCCGTTGTAGGAGGGCCTTAATGAATCCCACATCTACGACATGGAATGAGGCAAATGATTTTGGAGGTGAAAACAATCTGACGATACAGGGTTCAAGGTGGCGGTCATGAAAGGATGGAGCATGAATGTATTGCAGTTGGTGAGACACAGGCGAATTGTCTGAATGACTTCTCTTGAACATATCGTTGACACTGACAATGGATTGGTAGCATTAACCCCAAATATGGATGGTGTGATGGACCAATGGTGATGACCAATGAATGAAACAACCCAACCCAGCTTGGATGCAGAAGGAAAGTGCCATGTTCAAGAGAGACTTGCTACCAATAAAGCTTTTTCAAGTTTTCTTCCCAATTTTTCCCAGTCATTGCTAACCAGTACCTCTTTATTTTTGTCAAGATTGAGGAGGATAACATATTGTTGTTGTATAATCTGCCCTTCGGGCGAGCCTGTTGCTATATTTTAGCAAGCCTAGCGACAGTGAAACTTGTTCTCATCCATTTGGACGAGTTTGTCACTATTTGGTTTTAACGAATTTAACGACAAAGATAACTCGGTCCTTTTCAATTTTAGAGAGTCTGAAAGGGACGGAAAGGAGACTCTAAAGATTCTTGTTCATCATATAATCCCTTAAGTCCAAAAAAGTGTAAAATAATACGAAAGGGATGAATTTTCGATAGTTTTAACGAGCCGGACAAGACGAGCGCTCAATCTTTTTGTGTAATAATCCCTCCGGTCCAAAAAGATTAAAATATAGAGGAGGGATAGCACTTCCAATGACTTTAACGAGCTGGAGAGGCTAATCGCTCGACAATCTTTTCATTTTTTACGAGTCAATTGAAAAGAGCTTAAAGGAGGCTCGTCTTCAAGGAACGAGTGATGATTTCGGGTAGCAACTGATTCCAGGTAAGGTTTGGAATTTTCCAATCACGGCATTGTCACAAGGGTGGCTAATAGAATCACTCTTCGCAGATGTTCCTTGAAGGGGTAAACAATCATATGGAGGTGAATGATCGGCTAAAAACAGAGTGGAGGTGATGATGAGAACACAACCAAGGCTCAAAAGCTGGTGATAAGGCATTCACAATGGTTATTTACTAGTTCATTTTTTAATGAGCTTAAACTTTGGGGGAAACATTTACTCATGACTTATGTTTAGTTTTTAATGAGCTTCAACTATGCACTAAAGCTGCTCATGGAGGGTTTATTTTTAATGAGATTGAACCCTACGGTAACACTGCTCGCTAGTCGTATGATAAGGATGTCTCATTCAAGATGCCATTTTTTATGGGGCTTACACCTTTTGAAGCTTTGCCCTGGATACTTTCTTTATGCAAGCTAGGAAACAACCATCCTTACGGGTTTAAAGGGTTAGAGGTCCTACAAATTTAAAAAATAAATGGTTGCTCTTCGCTTGCATGCGGAAAGGTTTGCATGCCCCCAAGTATAGAGAAAAATTCCCAAGTTACCATGAAATTTCCACCCGTGTAGCAGACATAATGCTTCCTTGGCGATGTCTACCGAAATAGACAAAGGGGAGTGGCATAGAGTTACTATCCTCACATAACTTTAACGAAGGTATCTTATTCCAGCCTAATCCCATTTTCCTGTGAGGACAGGTGTGTCAGACTAGTCATATATCCTCCACGAAAACCTACTCTATACCCAAGGTTTTCCAGCCGAAACAGACCAGGGTACATGCCCCCTGGGTTTCAGTCACATCCTCCTAAATAACTCGTGCTCATCAGGTGGATGGACTGGAGATCGATGAGACATTCCTTGCGTGAAAAGACCATTTAGGGATGGAATTTGACTATTTGTGATGTGTGAACCAGGGAATGACATTTGTTCTACGAGCTTGACCATTCTACCTTCCTGCGGAAAACACATTACTCTAAAGAGTGAGGAAACGACAGTTCCCATGCACTAAATATAGTCGCGTCCAAGGAGTAGATTATAATCCATGGGTCCTTGAACTACCATCACTTCATGTGAGTGGTTCTCCTCCTCAAAGTAATGGGCACATTTGGAAGGATCCCTAATGGTCGACTGGTTCCTTTGTCAAAGCCTGTCAGATTTCTCATTTCAGGCAAAAGCGATGGCGAACCAAGTGCTTTCCAAGTAGTTGAGGAAACGATACTCACAGAATCCCCTTCATCGATGATGGTACTAGCCATGACCATTTTGTAAGCTTGTACAATGATTCTGAATGGTACACTAGCTGGTAAATGGGGTCTGCCTAGTAGATTCCAGTTGAAGGGAATGACTAGGTTGCTGGGTGGTGGGACCGAGTAGATGGTTGGATATGATTCTGATGAAATTCCTTCCTGCGATAAAGGAATGGGTGGACTACACCCAAGTTCATCGAAGTCTGTGTTTATAAAAAGAATTTGAATGGTTTCGTTCTCTTTCTCTTCAGTGACAGTATCATTCAAAAATGAACACTCTGAAGGAAAGACTAGGTCAACTGCCGTCTCGACCTTTTGACTTTCATCTGGTATGGATTCAGAGGGTTCATTTTCAATGATAGACACTTTGGCTGACCACAATGATGGGCCAGCCAGATTTTCATCCAGTGGTGGACTTCGCAAGAGTTTTTTGTATCCAGGAGGGAGCCATAGCGGTGAAGTAGGATTGTCATCCAAAACTCTTTTAGCTTCATCAAGGAAGGGACAATGGTGGATGGCATGATTGCCTTCACACAATTTACAAGGAAATATGGGATTCATTTTCTGTCCAGGTGCTTCACTTTCACTGGTTGATGGTGTGCATTCAACATGATCATCAGAGGTTGATGACACCAGATTGTGCAAATGAGGAGACCAGTCCCTTAAGATTCGTGGGATGCAGCGACAAACTCGGTGATAGTGGTTGTTTAGTCAATTTAGTGTTCCTAAATTGATGTCATTAATTGTCAACCCAATGAAGTGAAGGTGTACTATATGTACTTAAGCAACCTCTTAGAGCTTTTTGTCGTTTGGGGTGTTGTTTGTGGTTAATTTATCTTCCTAAGATGGAGTGATGTATTTATAAACAGATGAGTGATGGTGTGTGTAAGGTGAATTCTAGATGAGTGAAGGTGTGTGATTAGTGGTTTCTAACTACTTGCTGAAAAGGAAAAACTTGAAGGAAATAAATGAATTAAAATGAACTGAAAGCAAAGAACCACTTTCTAATGGCATTAGACACCATTCATGCTGCTGCAAATAAAAGGTAAGAAAATCACTTAAAAGACCAATGATAATGTTTATCTCTTCCTAACTCTCTGCCTCTAACACATAGTACTGTGTAAGACACGATTAGGAAGTAGCTAAAGATAAGTCTAAGAAATGATAAAAAATGAGAAAAATCTACTTTGAAGACCTATAATGTTTTGCTCTTTCTAACTCTCTGCCTCTAGCACATAGTATTGTGTAAAGCATGATTAGAAAGTAGTTAAAGGAGTAGTCTAAAAAGTACCCAAAGTCAGCTGCAAGTTATTAGTATTCTGATCTCAAAAAGATAAACAATTTATAATAAAGAGACCATTCATATGTTAGCAGGCAGATTTGAGAAATAAAGCTAAAAATAAGCTAAGAAAATAAAGTAAAGGCAGCAACTTTGAATCTGTCAACTGAAACTACCACTAGATATAAAGCAAATACATAACACACAATCAATCCCGGGTTAAAAACCTGCAAAAGAACAATGCTAATCAGCTCAAAATAAAGGCTGGAAATGAAATAACATAAAGGTGAATTACACTATACATGTATCAATAAAAAGAAATGCTGAATGAAAATAAGGAAATGCTGAACATAAAATATTGTACAAGGCTAACATGAACAGGGGCCCTCCATTCATATAACCCAAGAAGACTCAAGGTATTGAAAGCTTCAAAACAGCACTGCTTCTATTACTCCATATGCAGAAAATCACAATCCAGAGTGCTAGAACAACACTATTAAAACAGAGTCTTGAAATGCACTAAAATTGTAACAGGTTCATAAAAACACAGCAATAGTAAAGTTAAATAAGTGTACACAAACGCAAGTTTTTATAGGCATCTGAAAGATAGCCTAATGCGTATAGCTAAAACTGGAAAATAACTGACTGTCATGCGTAATAAAGGTTTCATTAACACGTCATAAGCCTGCGTGGATAGCTGAAGGTGTTGGTCGTTATGGGCATTGAATCCAGAGTTGGATTATGTCTCCCACAACCTGCGTAATCACAAACAAGTCACCGTTTGAACTGACGTGACCCAACAGCTTACGCATCACCGTTAAGTTGCCTTTGTTGACCGTAACTTGCCCCCTTTTGACCAGAGGTGCAGATGACGTGGATGGCCGAACCAATAGCATAGGAACCTCGAGCACCTTGATTCCTAAGTGCCCATGTGGCTCATTTGGCAAAATGGCACATGGAACCTTGAGATTAACAAAAAGGCTGCGGAATCACCAGATGGCTGCGAAATCAGCAGATGGCTGCGGAATCACCAGATGGCTGCGAAATCAGCAGATGGCTGTGGAATCTGCAGAGAGCTACGGAATGCCTGTAAATGTGTCAAAATCTAAACAAAACAGTCACACATTAGCAAAGCTCACTTGATCATGCTTAATGACATCTAATGTAATGATCTGGGTGGTTTTACATTTAAAAGGAGGCAAAAGAGAGAGGTAAGTGATGAAAAACAGTCGGTAATAATGGATGGTGAGGTGTAAGTTAGAGGCTCTACAAGCATATAACATAATCATCATGTTATCTAATATAAAACAACAATATCAATGCATACAACTACAGGTTACTATCATTCTTGACTATCTGACATGTGCAAATGAGTATAACATCAAAAGACATGTACATAAACCTAATGTATATAACCCTAATGCATATAACAATCCTTAACCTACATACATGCATGCCAAACATAAAATACCTGTATGATGGTCTTCTCTTAGCCCAAAGTCTAATGTTGCAACCTCATTCTGATGATCTGCATCTCATGCTCTATCTCAGCCAACACATTAGCATCGTAACAACCAATTTCATCATGATGACCTAAATTGAATACAATGACTTCACAAGACATGTTTTACCTACATTTCATGCATAACTATAACCAAGACCATGCATGCATAACAACTACATATAGACATATAACACATAAGTACAAAACCTTATACACATTATTTTAGTTAGGGTCCAGTCATCAGTGCATGACCAAATCAACTATAAAAACCATGACCTCATGCATGACCACAACAACCACATCATGTGCACTTGAGAATATGTGATCACCAACATGCATAACAATGCATATACAACCATACACTCATGATGACGTACTCCACAACAACACCTTCAACCTTAACATGGAAACATCACAAAACCATGCTCAACACCATGAAAATGCAATAAGCACATGGATTAAAAACATAAGATACATATACGCAACCAACATGAAAACATGATCAACACATAACCCATCTAGCCTTAGGGTTGAACCATGATTTGATGCCACTTTGTAACACCCTCCTCCTACATCTACCCAAGCAACTGGCCAACTAGGGTAAACATGTGATGAGAGGCCACTATGATAAGACTCAAACTCCTAGGTAACCTTAAGGAAATGGAGTCGACAAAACAAGACCTTACAGACCTCCGTCAAGTGCTTCAGGACCACCAGGAGATAATCCACCACTCCAGATGCCCAAACCATGAGTTAACCTATCATTTCAATGAATTAAACCCAAATACACTCCCATGATAGGGCATGCATGCCATTGGATCCCTATTGCCGCTCCCACAAAGCCTGCAAGGGATAGACTGCAGCCTTTTTCAGCCAATCTGTGCTAGAGACTACATGATTTAAGCCACTTTTAAGGGCTAGTCTCCAAATCAATGCCTAGAACTTGATGAGACTTTTTGAGACAATAAATGACACCAAGGTAAAGCCTCTAACACAAATCTTGATCAAGAGCTTGACCTAACCAAGCCTAACCATGACAGACATTTTGTCAAACACTTAATAAATATGCAACCTACAAGTGTGAATAATAGATCTGAGCATAAGGGTCTCATACTTATCTGAGATTCGCTATGAAGCATTGTCTCCTTATCACATTAGCTTCCATTTCATTCATTAGGTCATAGATGCATTGATCATTCAATAACAAGTAAGAACATGATGAGAGCCATACATAGCTGCTGTCATAAAATACATACATAACCACTATAATAGGGACTGAAATACCAATAAAATTACAGCCATATAAACCACATATAATCCATCATGATGCTCATAGAGATACAAGGAGAAATAACCTTTCATTAATTACGCAAAATCCAAACCCAGGATGGAACTTCCACGTTCCACCTGATCGTAGAATGGCTGATCCAAATCTCTCTTCAACCATTCACCCCTGTGCCATATTCCAAGCATGAATGTGGGATCTCATAGAACATAACAATCAAAAGTCATCTAGGGCTTCTAGAGGCCATCCACCTCAACCCATCAAATAGTGATTCCACCTCACGGTCGGACATATCAAACCCATCATCTGATCAATCTCTATCCCAGCCATCTAGGGATCTAGAGTGCTTGTTCCAACCAAGGCTCCAGGACTAGTCACTCAACCCGCAATTGTCGTTAGGCTCCAGAGTGTTTATCCAACTAAGGCTCCAAGACTAGTAACTCAACCCACAAATGTTGTCAGGATCAAGAGTATTTGTCCAACCAAGGCTCCAAGAGTAGTAACTCAACCCACCAAGGGCTCCAGAGCGTTTGTCCAACCAAGGCTACAAGACTAGTAAGTCAAACCAAGCTATGAGAGGGCTCTAAAGCATTTTTATAACCAAGTTTATGGGACTAGTAACTCAATCCAAGTTGTTACGGGGTTTCGGAGTGTTTGTCCAACCAAGGCTCTAGGAACTGGTAACTCAACCCAAGCTAAGGAAACATGAGAACCAACCAAAAAGACAACAAGGAAATAAATTCACAAACTCCATGGCTATCAAGGAAATTGCAAGGCTAGGAAAATCCACTGTCAATCTAGGCAATCCTCCATGCCAGTGACATATCGTAACCAAGAAACCACAGGCATGCCAAAACTAGTGAGGAAAACATACATGCAACTCGATACCTGCAAGAAAAACCCATTGTAGTTGTTGATCCTGATCTCCTCTTGCACTTTCCTGCTCTTCCTTTTCCTTCTTGCTCCAAGAATCCAAGTATTCCACACCCTCCAAGACTGCTCCGAGAAAAATCTAAGTCTCCAAGAATATGAGAGAGAGAAAGAATAGAAGAGAGCTCCACCAAAACTTATCAATAAAAGCTTGCCAACTGATCCTCGAAAGCCTTTTTATTAATGAAGCCTCTATTTCCTTCATTTTCCATTATTTTCCTTCAATTTCCTCCTCAAGTGCAACCTCTAACCTTTCATCTCCCTTTTCTCCTAATTTCCATTATTTTCATAAATAAATTCCAATTAATGCCTCATGCCTTTCCAAAAACTTAGCCATTTCCTTTTCCAATTCCCTTAGCCATAATAAACTGAATCAACACCCACTAGGATGTTTCTCCCATTGTTCATCTTGGAATATGTGTCCCATCAATGTGGCCTTATATATTTTTACATGGGTTTTTAACCAAGGATGTTACATATGATCTTCCCCTAGCTAAGCTTTATAATGATACACTGGGTTAAATAAATACCCCACTGCATTTATTGTACAATGGAGTTGATCATTTCATCTATAGTCATTTTATGTTTATAAACTACTCATATCTTCTCCTTTCCCTAATCCATAACCTCATAGATGTATCCAATGGTCAACTTTTCCCCTCCACCACCTATAACACCTTAACAAGGCGCTCTCCAATTTTCACAACCTCTGCAAACTTTTTCCAAAAATAGTTATCAAAACCTTTTTTTTGGTTTCTTTTCCATCTTGTTTATGAGCTGACTGAGATGAATTCCATTCATCACAAGAAAACACTTTTTGCAAGTTTAGTTGTTGAGATTTGAGAGATTGCAACATAAGGAAGTGAGTTGCAAATATGATAATTACAGGCCTAATAAGCTCCTTGCCCCTTGAATTTTTCCTCATTAGTCTTAATACCCAAGAGTGATTGTATATGTATTTAGTGATACACTTTGCATGCTCTACGATATTATTTACCCACTCCACTTTTCCTATTACTTCAAGCATAAGGTCTATGCAATGTGCAACACATGGGTCCAAAATATGGTCCTATATTTGGACTCTAGCATATTTCCAGTAGGAACATAATTTCAAGCATTATCTTTGATGACCTACATAGCATTTTAAGTCCCCTTTGTCCTATTCATCTCATCCAAAAGTTGTAATAGGAGTTTTAAATCATTCACCCTATCATATGCATCAACTGATTCCAAAAAAAAAGGTTCCTTGAGGGAAAGAAACAAGGAAATTAATGATAATGTGGTTGTTTCGACCAGTGCATCCATCTGACATGATGGAGAAAACCTGTTTTGGTTCATGACTCTTTATACTTGGTCAAATATTTGTCAATGGAAAAAATATCGTTGTGCAAAACGCTTCCCCTCAAGTCATGCATACTAGGACCTTTGATTCCCTTTCCTGTGCAACCATATTTTAACTCAGTTATAAGATTTTAATGTCATATGTCTTAATATGTATTTCTTATATTAAAGTAATATATCTTATGTTAGGTATTTGGTAGCTTAATTCATATATCTGATGTATAGTGCTGCTGTGAATTTCACCGTTTGGGGTTACACAGTGCTGGATCGGTAAAGGAAATTCTCTCGCGTGTTGATTTATATCCATCAAAATGATTTTTTGCACCACAAAAAGTTGTTGGTTGTAATGGCAGGGTGGTCCATAAATATTGTGTAAAGGGTTTGTTTTAAGCTCTCCAATTTCTAATTTACGCCTCCTCTGCCTTTTCACTATGTATTATAACATAATAAGTTGCAACCTGTATGAATTTCAAACATAATTTTCTTTCTTTTTTAGTATTCTGATATTTGTGATGGCGTGAATTGCCGCATAGAGATCAGAGAAACTTACAGGCACAAAACTAAAGCTAAAGAGCTATTTTCATGTTTTGAATAGCATTTTATGAGATGAATATTTAGTGGCTATGGATTTTCACAAACTTGAATACCCTTTTATGATATGAATATTTGGTGGCTATGGATTCTTACAACTGTGGTTAGGATTCGAATCTAGTGAGAATAAACGCTTTCTCATACATGCGTTTGTAATTTTAGGTCTTTCTTCTCTGGTACATGTTGAGATGTTAGAAATTAATTGTATAGTTCAAAGTATCTTCCTTTTCAATTTGTAATCTGAGTAATGGGCACTTCTCTCAGAAAATTCCATGGCTTAAAATGAAATAAAATTAGAAATATTGAGAATATACATAAAAATACTAAAATATTCCACTTTTTAAAATTTTAGAAAAATTTCATCTGTTTTCAACTCTTTGATTGCCTGTCTTTGTGATGGTTTTACTCTGTTTTGTTTTTCTATTTTTCTAACTCTTTGTTTCAGCTGAATTGTTTTCCTATTAATGTTAATTCGGAAAAAATATTGTTTCTGCGATTAATATTAATACTAGATAATTTTACCTAGAGATAAATAGAGACCTACAAAGTTGTATCTCTTTCAAGAAGATAAAAATTCTCAACCTCAAATCAAATCTACCTATTTTTTCACACATCACTGATTCTTCAAACTTAACACATGAAGAGAAATATATTTTATTATTAATTATTATCACAAGGTGTTGATGAGTGTCATGAAAATATCTTCATATATATGATTGAGAAGGATGACATAGCTACCTTGTTGAGTGAGTGGGTAGAGTGTTTTTTCTTTTTCTTTTTTATTGTGAAGAGAGTGTCAATTTGGTAGAAGTGTTTTTTCTCTCTTTTTTTGTTGTGAAGAGACTGTCAAATATGTGTTATGACTTTTTTCATGTGAATGGACTGTCAAATATGCATTATGAGATGATGAGATGGGACATTTAATAGATTCATGTAAGAGTAGTTGATCAGTATTACAAGTTTGATAACATCTTTGTGAATTTCATTTATCATCTTTATAGTATTAGTTTTAACATTCTTTTGATTGTTCAAAAAACATGGACACTGTGATTTCTCCAACAAAATTTTGAAGAAGTATTGGATTCCAAAAAATCTTGCTACAAACAAACAGTTCAATATCATTCATTGTACTCGGAAGTGTTATTTAAGAAAAAGGTATTGGGGTTTAAGGAAAAAGGGAAAAATGGCCACTCTAACTCATTTGGTCTCAAAACAAATGTCCACAAATTCCTCGGTCAAGAAAATGGATAACAATTTTCTAAACTATTTCACCTATAGCAAATTGAATTTTAAGTATTAATGGCCTAATCTAACTAAACTGCAGAAATTTCAAAAAAATTTAACTCTATTTCACTGATTTTGGTTATTATGCTTCATACTTGTATCTTGATACAAATATTCTATGATTGTTGAGTACTTTTATTTGATTGAAGTGTTTAGAAAATGGATAACATCTTGCTAAACTTTTTTACCCCTAGCAAATTAATTTGAAGTATTAGTGCCCTTATTTAACTAAACTTCAAAAATTTTAAGTTCTTCAACTCCATTTCACTGATTTTGGTTACTATACTTCGTTCTAGTATTTTATGATTTTTTAATACTTTTGTTTGATTGAAGTGATTAGGTGATTTTTGTATCATTGTTGGCTAGTGGAATTGGCAACAACAATGATATCATATTCGCGTTTTGTATCATTTAAATATAACTTATTTTTTAATATATTTATGTGAATGACAATTTTTTGAATATCAAAAATATGAACAAAGTAAAGTAAATTGTTTGAATTAAATTTCCAAAATTTACAATTAATTCTGACTCTCCATATGATCTCAATCATAAATCATATTGCCTTGGTATTCCTACTTAAGCTCCCAAGCGCAGTCATGGTATGTTGTGCTAGTTAGTAATACACAACTATTGGTCATTCGCAGCTCAACGTCCTATGGTTTGTTCTGATATTTGCTTACTTCATAGCCGAGTTAGAATTATTGGTTCCACTTTTCAATGGATCATAATGATAAGGATATTCCATGATGAGTTCGGTACTTCTGCTTTCCAGGGGTTCTATAGAGAAAGAGGCTTAACCTAGTAAAAAAAATCCGAAACCATATAGAAGATATGCTAATCAGACGACCACATCACATACATGGTGATAATTAGAATATAAAATCACATGTTAATAATCTGAATATAAAATCAGATGATTTTATTTATTGATATACTTTTTTGATTGAAATTATATGGTTTCGTTTAGGGATATTTAGCTCTCATATTTAACAAAAATGCAATTATGTAATAGTAATAAATAATATATATTTTTAATATTTCTTCTCGTGTTAAGAATTATAATTAACGAAGAATAAATTTTGTTTAAGAATTCATTAACACTTTAGAGTAACAATTACGCACTATGAAATTCAGATTCAATAATATTTTTTGGATGGTGGGAAAGAGTTTCTATATTCCATTAGATTTAATTAATGTTTAGACAATATGATAGGTGTTTTTGAAAAAAAAAAATATAGAAAATCTAAACATTAGACTTTGAAATGCATGATTTAGTCATAAAATAATTTATTTATTCTTAAACTATCTAAGGTCATATAATAATTAAAGTTTATTAATAATTTTTATCAAAAAAAATGGAATTCATAAAAAAAAATTATGCTTTACTTTACAAAACAATCATGATAACAATTGGGTTCTTGTACATAATGATTTATGAGGATATTGAGATAGGGTTATTGTTTTTAATTTTAAGATTATTAACATAAAATCTATTTTAGATTTACTATATCTTTCTCCATATTTCTTTAGTGATGTTGTAACCCCATACTTCACACTCGTAGAAGATAACTTACAAATCCTAAGGTCTATTTTATTACGGTTCTCAACTAATTAATAAAATTTGCAACTTACATTTATTAATTTTTCAATACTAGAGTTCTAGTTGAGTTGGGCTTATAATGAAAGTTGATTTTGAGATAATTGCATGAAGTCACTTCAAATGTTATTTCCATCATGAACTTAACATAATTGTTTTTTTTGGATTTGATTATTATAACCATTGTTTTATCAATGTTAATAATTGTACCCACACTAGAGGAAAATTCCCTAACAATCTTTACTTTGGTTGTCTAGATCATAGGTCCAATCCTTGTTATAAGAACAATATCATTAGCATAAATAAGAAGAATGATGATTATTCTAGCTAGAGATTTATTAACACATTTTTATTTATCCAATAAACCATCTCACTTGTCAATGTATATGCTGAAAAGGATACAGGACAAGAGACAATGTTACTTAACTCCTTTATAATTAATCTATATTTTTTCCTAATCCATGAAATTAGACCCCTATTAATTTGATATGGAACAATTTTGCCTCTAAATCCCACATCATGGTTTAGGGTCCTATATATATTCTTAGTGAGAAAACATGGAATAAATGAGATTCTCTTATGTAGCATAGAAAAACCATCAATATATGATACCCTTAATCTATGAAATTGGGCCCTAACTTATTCCATGGGAGAATATTCCATATGTATGCCCTCTAACATAATCAATGGCCATTTATACGACTTTAAGCCTTGTTGATCACTTTTTCTATCAAGAGAAAATGACTAACATTAAGAGAAGATCTTGTGGGGAACAAGAAAGACTGCCCTCATTTTTATAGAGGTGGTACTCCTCTTTCAATATGTGGAATATTATGCTATATATTCTGATGAATGTAATCGTTAAGTACTAAATAGAAAATCACAATGAGTCCTCCAACAAGACTCTCATACCAAAATATTATTCTTAAGCACATGAAGAATAGAGATAAATAAACATGAATGCAAATAACTTGTATCTATTGGGTTTGCTTTCAACAAATATCGTTCCTTTGTCTTAAAATAATATGAATTGAGAATCATCTATGAGTTTCCACGACGAAAATAAAATTAAAAATGGACAAGCCATCAAAGACTTTAAAACATTGTTGCATTAATATCAAACTAGGTTGTAAAGCATTGTGTACACAAGAATCCACTAATACATTGCCACATAAATTCACAAATGCAAGACGACCCCTTAACAGTTCTTTGTGGGGAAAAATAATAAAATCTCGATTTGACAAGTTTAGTAATGTTTGAAACTATTATATAAACCATACTTAAACTACATTCTCTTTTTAAAAGCTAAGGATTTTATTACCCTAAACCTTAAATAATGAATTTTTTTAGAAAAATGGAGAAAATACGATCATACCTAGATTAATCTAGTTGTTGAGCATACATAGAAAGACATGTTGGAATGAAACATGAGAAGAAAATATGCAAGGGAAATTCAAGATGACTAATTCACAAAATTATTTGAAAGGCCATAATTGCCTTTAGCAAAAACCCTAGTAGTAGAGAAAAACTCCATCATTCAAATCCCAAAAGCCAAAAATAAGAGTCATTTTTAAATGTGGTTGACATTTCCTTTATAGTATTCTCTTTATATTATTTGCACTATTTTATAGTTAGGTTTTCTTCCCATTTGTGTAAAAATTTGAAATTTATTTGGTAAACGTGAAATCAAATATTCATCCTCCAAAGTAGGCGGAACTTTAAAAGTTCATAAATTCCTTTTAATAAATCATTAAAAAAATGTTTCCAGGCTTTAAATATTTGTGACAGTGTTCTAATGTTTTGGGCGCGATAGCTATAATTTTATCCATGGAAACCACTCCAAACATGTTCTTCATTCTTCCAGTTTTCTAATGAGCTCTTTGCTTCTCAATTTGAAGATATTGAATCATCATGGGTACAGAGTCATGAAGCACCCAATGAAGATACTGAATAATTTGTCTGTGTTAGTTAGCTTCCCATCGCAGATGTGCTAATTTGAGTAAAATTATAGGTGCTTTGCTGAAAACTTTTCCAAACTACTACATCACCTTTCCAAGCATATATAAAGCTTGTCCAACCTCTGCATCATCCCACAACTCCTTTTCAAACATCAAATTATCATGAACTTGTTCAAGACAACCTCTGCATACTCCTACAAAAAAATTTACAATCACCAAAAGAGTGATAAGACCATGATCCAGTTGACATCAAAACCAACAAACTAGTGATAATGCCAACAATCTCCCCATTTGGTGTTGATGTCAACCTCCTAAAAAACACCAAGTCATGAATTCCTTCTCTCCCCCTTTGACATTAGTGACAAAGGTGGGCTAGTCTCACAGAAGAATGTCATGTTGTCACCATTGAATATACCATATCAACTACCAAGATGTGCCCAAAAAGTATGAAAATCCATTAGTTGTCTTCAAATTAAATATTCTTTGCCTAAGCATGTGAAGCTACAATTATCATGAGTCTCTTGTTGTCATACATTTCTTCTTGTTACATACAAGATAACAATAGATGTTATGACTAAAGGACAACCCACACAAACATCAATGTACAAGGTTGTATGTAGTGCACACATAAGCACTTTACATGATTACTCAAATTAAATATCAAATGAAAGCCTTGTTTTGTGAGCTCTCTAGATGTATACAAAGCTCCACCTGAGCCCATTAGGTCACCTTATTGCTACAACACATCCATTCATTCAGGAATAAGATGGTCTTTTATGGTACCAATAGTATAAAAACCCTTGGTGGGTTTCAATAACATTTGTGAGTGGCTAGGTCATGTATCAATATGGAGTGTTGTAATATAGAATTGTTAGAAGATTATAATCACAATCATGTTGTCTAGATCAACGCACTTTATGATTTGTACAATGTTATGAAACCCCAGGATAACTATCAATCTAACCACAACATATATGTACATGACGTGGATAAATGTGGTCTCTCTAGCTTCGCCAAATGAACTCATACAATGTGATATAAAACCTGACTATACAACCTTCAAATCATATGTACAAAACATCATAGATCTTATCATATCCTACCATTAGGGGATTTTTGAGGTATAAAATGGGCCTCCTAAGGAAATTATAAAATAATAGTGGAAATAATAAAATAAGATTAGATTACATCATCAAATTCTAGAGGGAAAAAAGGAAAAACTATTTTACCAACTTGTATTTTCAACTTATCTCCCTATGGGTTTACTCAAATTTAGAGTGGCAACACTCATTGGATGAAGAATTTGATTCCTCATCCAAGGAGAACCCATGTTGCATACTTTCGATGGACCCTGCTACATGAAAAACGGGATTGCAATCATGTTTTTTCATGTATTTCTCATTTTCCGTGTAGCAGACTCCATCAAAAGTATGGAATATGGGTACTTGGATGAGGAATTAAAGTTTCCATCCAATGATCACTCCTGCTCGAAATTTGAGTAAAACCTTAGGGATATAAGTTGAAAAAATAGTTTTATTATTTTATTATTTTTTAGTCTTTTTACCTTTTTACTCCAAAAATGGTGAATCATCCCCTGGTTGAAATCATCATATTGAATCCTATTGGTTCTTGTAAATTTTATTTTGGTTGTACATTTTTCTTAGGAAACCCATTTTAGACCTAAAAATTCCCTTGATGAATAAGACAATGTCAGATAATTCATGGTAGGGCATGACATAATTCCTCCCTTTTTTGCCAGAAAAAGAGCATAATGCCAAAAGTGAATACTTGAGATACTAGAGGCATATGAGATGCTTCCACTGGACACTTGCCAATCCTTCAACACGACACCTTAACTTCATTCATAAGTAATTATAATGTATTCAACATCAAAATGATAGGGCATCATATACTTAGGTAGTGGAATATGTTGCCACTGGTAGATAATAAAGCCTGGGTTCATACATCATTTAACCACTGAAAAATCACAATGATCTGAAAACACATCAAGAGTTATCCAAATCATAATCGTGAATATGCATAAGGGTCATATGCATCACTTCCACATCATCATCAAGGTTTCAACAAAACAACTTCTCAAAGCTCCAAGACTAAAAATAACCATACAAAACTGAACCAATGAAATAACACACATGTAAATCTCTTTTCCATGCATCACTCCCCATGAGCTCCTGTACCTCTTTCCAAAGAGCATGTTAATCTTGTAGACTTTATTGTCATCGACTTCCTATGTTGTTGCCATGTGCTTCTCTTGAGGCTATGCACCTCTCATTAGCTTGTGTAGTCCTCCTATACATATGCATCAGGTAAAATAGATTGTAGTGGGGGTTGCCATCCCCTACATTGAATCTGAAGAGGAGGAGATTAACTTCAATCTCTTATTTCTACCCATATTTTTCTTCAACACTTATACCTTGTCTGCATTTCTGATCCAATTTGTTATAATATTTCTAGTGTATTCTTCTATAATTTTGCATCCTCTTGATGTAAATATAACTAAATTTCCTCTATCAGTCGTTTGACCCACACTTGGGATGTTCTGCTTTGGCCCTTTAACCAATAATATATTAGTTTCTTCTATATTTTTAACATCAAGATTGGCTCTACCTTTTCCTAACACCTTTTCTGGCATACTGTCTCCAACAATAACATCACTACCCTCATTTTTATTAAGTGAGATAAATATGCTCTTATCTCTAGACATGTGATGAGATCATCATTTGTCTATATACCAATGATTTTCTTATTTTAGTGTGCACAAAGCAGGACCACACTTCTCTTCCCACTCTTTTTTTTTGTTCCAAGTTTTCGTATGAGGACTGTTGATGGATGTGTCCTATTTCGGGCTTTCGTTAAATTTATTTTTGTTCATTTGCATGTCCTATTGTACAAAATATCTAAATTAATTCATTGTCTTGCTCGTGCATTCTTTTTCCACATGTTTAAATTTTTTGCATGTATAGCACCTTAGATGTCCAGAGAAGGGGACAGAAGAGCCATAGTACTTTTGCTTCATGTTCCTCTAATTTTTATACTATCTATAATCTATAGCCTTATGACCAAATAATTTGCTTTTAAAACAATAGCTTTGAAAGAAACTTGAATACCTGGGAACTGATAACCTTCTTGTGGAGAGGTTGTTTACTTGAAGTCTGAACACTCTGCTTCTACAATCGAATGCAATGTGTCCAAAGTTGTGGTAGATAAAACACTCAATATCATCTATCAAGGGAGAGAACTAATTTTTGTTCCTTCTTTGGATGTCTGCATTTTTTCTATACTCATTCCTATGAACAAATGATTATCTTTGAAGAGCCACTTTCCTTAGTTTTTGGTTATGCTGCCTAATTGATTCTTGATAAGGGTTTTCAGAATTTTCTTTGTTGTCTCTGAGACTTCTTGCACATGCATATGAGTTGGATTCTCCCTTCTCTATTTCATGAAAAAAAAGGCTTGATTTAATGGAGAGAGACCTTTGATTTGTAAGAATATTGTCTAACATCTTGATACTCTACTGAAATCTCAATTGTTTGTCATGTTCTATTAATTTACTTATTAATGAGATTACCTCTATTTCTAATTTCTCATAATCATTCCATTTTTATTTTAGCTAATTGATTATTATTTATTCAACTTTACTTTCTTCTTCCATTTGGGTTCTTAACTCAAGCATTTCCTCTTTAAGGCCATTTCTTGTTCTTTCAATACCTAAAGTAGCTTCCTATTCTACTCATTAGAATGTTCTAGATCAATATTCAAATAGATGTTCTCATATTCAAGTCCTTCAAATGTCTTTTCCTTGCATTAATTTGTTTAGTCACTGATGTAGTGTCTTCTGATCCATTCACATTATGATCCTTATTTTCATATACCTGCAACGTTTCTTTGAGACTTTCAATCTTTTCCAAAGTAAAGACAAGTTTTCTTCTAATATTAAATTCATTACTTAACCTTTCTTCTTTTGAATATGTAACTCCATCTGATATGATAGAACCACATTCATCTTCTAGTAGGCTAAAAGTTTCTTCTTCAGATACATTGAATGTTTTGAAATCAAGATTACCTGTCAGCTTACCTAATGAATGAAATTCTTTCTTAAATATGTTACTTTTGTTGTTTGCTCTTTCATGGATGGCCTGCAAGTTATCCCATACAGATTTTGCAAATTCATAATGCATAACTTTCAAAAGTTCTGAATCAGGTATTCCATAATAGATTGAATTTATTTCTTAATGATTCATATGCAATTCTTGACTTAATGGAGGAGTTTTAGTATAGCCATTACATAGTAATTGCCAAATATCAAATCTGAAGTGATATTAATCTAGACTTCATCTTGTATTTTCATGTTTGATAGTTTGCGTCATTGAGAAAAAGCATACCTTTATTATCCATAGCTTCATAAATGACTTGTTATGCTATTGATTGTCCTTGATTGATAATTACTAATGTCTCCATTGCATGTGATACCTCGCTTGCATTGTCAAAGTTCTCTTGAATTGACTTCTTCTATTGAAATTTCTTCTTCTTCTACTTCCTTTCCATTAAATCCCTTCGATCTCCTTCCAATTGTTAAACTGATTCCTAATGAACTTGGCTCTACTACTAATTGCTAGAAATACTGAGGGGGAGTGAATCAGTATTTTTTGATAATTCAACTTTTACTTTGTTTTCAATCTTCTTTTAATGTTAACTTAAAGACATGAGATCTATACATAAGAAAGTAACACATGTGAACCATGAGCATCATAAATGCAAGTCAAACATAAGAGAACAACACATCAACAAGTTAGCATCATCATCATCATCACATAGAGAGACCAAATATTAGATGGAAAACCCAACTGGGAAAACTTACAATTTTTATTGTCTTCGTCTTATTTTATTATATTCTGAAAATCATCTTTCACATCTTGCATTGGTGCAAAATTATACCAGTGCGTAGGCTTGAACTTGATAAAGCCTACCAACTCCTATTGTTTCTCTAGCTACCACTGGAAGGAAGCCACCACTCCCTGATCTAGTTCTCTAGCCACCACCAAAAGGAAGCTACCACTCCATTACAAAAGGTTCCAACCCTCAGACTTTTTGTGGACCTCATTTCAAATTTTTTCACACTAGATCCACCTACAACAAAACCCAAATCCTGTAGGCCATGTTTCATCAAAATGTTTCAGACTTGACCGATGCATAACACTATGCTCATAAAAATCAATATAAAAACAAATCCTCCTTTTATTTTTCTCACTGCAATGCAACTCAATACATCAATTACAACTCAATGATAAGAAATAGCTAACTCGAAGTAGCATCATCATAGGAATCTACAAGCATTAATTCTACAACAAAAGGAGTCAATTAACAAAGAAATTTATCATATTAATCCTTTGCACAAACTTTGAATATTGACTCTATTTACTGCAATAATATTTCATAATGATAGCCCCTACACAAATGTACATTCACTATTATGCTTCACTAATGGCTCTCAAACCCCTACAATAATCAAATTAGTCTGCAAACACCACAACATCTCTATCAAGCCTTTCAAAACTACAATAGCACTAAAACATCATAGAAACACCTCTTGCACTCTAGCATAAACCATACATATACATGAAAATATCAAGAGTACTTATCCTCATTCTCTAATCCCAATAGGATCAATAGGTCTTCATAGAATCTCTCTAAAAGATAGGAACTCATCAAATGACAAGGAATGGTAGATCATCACACACATCAAATTCATAGGCGAATAGATACAACCAAACTTTTTCATATAACCTTTTCCCTTACTCTAGATTTAGTTGTTGTAACAACGTGCTGAACAATATTTGATTGCAAGTACCCCACTAACAATGATATCCCTTGTACCAACTCACTACAATAATGACATATCATAGACACATTGTGTATTCACTGTGTGACCTAAGCACACACCAAATAAACCACTCTAATTAATATTCTATATCATACATCTTAATAATAATGTGCATTTTATCCTTAATCGATTCAGTAAATAGCTCACCGATGTGTTATTTTACTGAGCGGTTTAAATTTGAGCAATTGATCTATTCGTGGTTCAAGTCAAATGCATATCTCATTGTAAATGCACCATATGAGATACTACTTCTTCACAATCTATTACTGAACCAGAAAGAAATCACCATACTCAAGCACATGATTCAACAAGATTTAACATTAACAAACCACTATATTAGCGACTAGAATATGCTAGTGAACACCTTCAATGATATCACTTAAGCTCATATACATTCTATACAACTCATAAAAATTCAAACAAACTCCTTTAGTCAGTTCAAGACAAAAAAATGACATGATTTGTCTATGTAGAAAAATATATCAATCACAAAGTACAACACTTTTTCAACCATACACGATGCTTCCACAATTCATCACACAAAAAATATATAGAAATCATTATCACTAAGATATGTTGCGCATAAAATAAGTCTAATCGATCCAAGACTTTAAATATATTCCAAGGAGTGCTTACCAAAACCAATCATCAATTCTTTGAACCGTTTTCCTTTAGATCACTCAATGTTTAATTAGATCTAGCCCTTGCACACTAGTGCAGTCAACCCTGCAATAGATAAACATTTATGGAAATGACACTTAACACTTTATATCAAATCATCAACTCAAAACTTGACCAACAATTCAAACCAAAACTAATTCTACCATGAAAATTTGATTTATGCATATAGATAGCACATGGCTTTAGCCTTTCTACATCAAATTCATTCACTCCTACAATACAAAAAATTCATAATACATACTCTCATATAAACTCAATGCACAACCTTTGTCATGCTCTATCCATTAACAACAACTCTTCCTTGATCTTCATAGAACTTGGATCTCTATCATTTGACCCTTGTACATCATAAACCATTATGTCCTTTGTGTACTATACTTAACGTAATGAAGCATTCCTTGCAACAAACATTGTTAACTTACAAATATGCTAATGCTTTATATCTACAATATGAGTGTTAGCACACAATGTCATCAAAATTTTCCCACTATCAACCAAATCATATCAGTAGTCACACTGGGTTTCTCCCATATAACTAGAATGCACATAGATCTCTAGCAATCACACTCTATACAATTAAGCACATACTTTTTGGTTCTTAACTCAAGATTGATCTTTAGATCAGGCTTTAATTACATCATTACACACTACAAATAATGTTAAGTCAATAACACTCTGCCTCTGCATCAACAATAATTGCCCCTTTGCAGACATTATTAAACTACAATCAAACTTGTACATATGCACTCATAACCCATCAAACAACAATCTTGGTCAATGCATTGATCCATCAATCACAGAGCACATACACTCTTTGACCTTCATATTTTTCCCATTGCATCAATACTCCTGTAGCAAGCATATCTCTACCAAATATGCATCAATGCACTAGTTAGTAGGATAGCCACGAACCAGGTTAACACTTATCAAATCACATTGTCATACTCACTCCACACACATGTTCATTCTAGATTGCAATAACATTTGTGTAGAATCATATGAGACAAAAAAAAAAAAATGATCACATCACTACTCAATGCTCAGATCGATCACCCTCAAGTGAACATAGACTGACTGATCTCCTTGGGTATTTACAATCTTTCCACCTTGTGATTTCCATAGGAAAAACCATTAGTTTCTTGATGTATTTTGTTGACTGGATCAGATAGATGTTAAACCCCTTTGATTGCATCATTACCTTGGGAAATTCAATGGTTTGGCCCTTCTCTTTTTAATTTTCTGCACCTACAATCATCATCACGTGGATAAGCCTAGCTCCTAAGGAAGATCATCACGGGGAAAGGTTGGAGCACCCAAGGAATATATTGAATCACTAGTCTGTGCTAGTTAGCTTCCTAGTGAAGATGTGCTAAATTGAGGAAAATCATAGGTGCTCTACACAAAACTTTTCCAAACTGCTACATCACCTTGCTAGGCATCCACAGAGTTGTTCTAACTTATGCATCATCCTGCAAGTCCTTTATAAACATCAAATAATCATGAACTTATTTAAGCCAGCATCTGCCTACACCTGCAATTATGTTGCCAATCCCTAAGAGTGTCATAAGACCATGATCCAGGTTGACATAAATTTGATCAAATTTTCACAAGTCTGTAGGTGGTAACTAAGAAAAATTGCATAATGGGAATTAGAAGTGGAGAAGATGCAAAGGGATCTTATAGTGAAGAAGAAGTGTTTAGGGGTGTAAATATAAGCATGGGTAATGTTGAGATAGAGTCCAATGACCATGGAGTGGATATTCCAGAAGAAATGGATTTGGAAGAGACTATGAGAAGTCTCAAAATTGAACTACTAAGATAAAAGGATAATAACGAGAGGTTGGTGAAGCAACAACAACAAATTAACCACCAAATTTTGCAAAGTCTAAACAATTTTAGAGAGAATTGGGCCAACAAATAAAGTCCAGGAAAGGTTATGAATATAATGTTGGATTCAAGGAAAGAGGTGCTAGAAGTTAAAGGCATTCCAGAAATGTTGCTTAGTAGCACTATCACTCAACAAGGAATTCAAGAAAAGGGGCTTATGCTACCTTAGAATCTTGCAACAACCCTAGTGTGTTATCGATCAGAAAGGAAAAACAAGAGAACTAGGGAAAATTTGCAAACCTCCCACATCCAATGGGAGCATAACAAAGGAGAATAATTTGAGGCTTGGCTATTAGAGATAAGGAAATACCTACAACTTTACAATTACTCCTCAAACTTGGAAGTCAGAATTTCCAATTACCACTTGAAGGGAAAGGATAATTTATGGTGGGAGTAGCTCAAAGTAGTGAAGCACTTGGATGAACGGAGAATTACATGGAAGAAATTCGAGGAATATTTCCAAAGGAAATATTTATCATAATTCTATCACGAGTGAAAAATGAAGGAACTCTTTGAGCTCTAGTTGGGAAATATGACCGTGGAGGACTATGATCAAAAATTTGTTGAGCTTTTAAGGTATATTAGCTTCATTAAAGATGAAAAAAAATTAAAATACAAATATATCAACGTGTTACCATCCTTATATGGATACAAGCTTAAATTTGATGAGCCTAAAACCATAGAAGCAACCATGAAGAAAGAATAGTAGTTGTATGAGAAAAGTAAGAACAAATCTATTATGTAGAAGACCTTGGACAACAAGAAGAGAAATTTTAAGGAACAAAGGAAGAATGGGTCTACACCCTCACCCTTTAAGAATAATTCCTAGGTTAACTATCGTACAATACTAGACCTTAATGAGCCAAAAGGTGGTGATCTCTCAAAAAAGAAACTTTAGTTTAAACCCATTAAATGTTGGGGTTGTAAAAGGGGCCCTAGATACAAGGATTGTCCTCATAAAGTCAAAAAATTGAGGGTTATACATAACCTGCAAGAAGAATATATAGTGGAAGATATGGGCAAGGGCACACCTAGGATTCATGCATCATTAGATAACATGCAATTTGAGCACTAGGCACATATGCTTAAAGTTTAAGGTAAGCTTAACAACTAGCCTATTATAATTTTAATTAACTCAGGAGTTCGTCATAGTTACATTCACCTAAAATTGGCTGAGACATTTAATTTTAAAAAAAAACTAAGCATTGTAACTAGCCATAGGTGCAAAAAGGAAAATAATAGAGTTGGTAAAGGAATTTCAAATTGATGTGAATGGACTAAGTACAAGGGTTGAGTTCAATATGATTTCATTGGGATCTTATGACTCTCTCATAAGCAAGGAATGGTTCGAGAAGAACCATGCAATTATTGATTGCTACAACAAATATTTTACTTGTATTGATGATGAGGGACAACATAGGAAGCTCCAAGGAGTTCCTAGGTTGATATCTTTAAAGAGATATCAACTATGCAGTTAAGGAAAAAATTCAGAAAAGGATTTCATATTTGAGCAGCAGATCTAGAAGAACTGAATAAGGATCAACAAATTGAATTGGAGGATTACCCAATACTAAAGGAGTATTCTAATATAATTTCTAAGATATCTAAATTACCTCCATGGAGGTATATCTGTTTTTCTATTGATCTAATCATAGGGGTTGTTTCTGTATCTAAAGAACCTTACAAAATGCATACCCTAGAACTCAGAGAATTGCAGATACAACTAGTGGAGTTGTTAAAGATGGGATATACACACCTTAAGGTATCACTGTGGGTGCTCTAGTTCTTTTTGTTAAAAAGAAAGATGGTAAATTGTGTTTGCATGTTGATTTCCAATAAAGTTACCATTAAAAATAAATACCCATTTCTGAGGATAGATGATTTATTTGATCATCTCTAAAAGCTAAAATACTTTCTAAAATTGACCTCAGATAAGGATATCACAAGTTGTGGATTAAATAAGAGGATATTAACAAAACAATATTTTGAGCTCGTTATGGACAATATGATTTCATTGTGGTGCCTTTTGGATTATCCAATGCACTAGGTGTCTTTATGTGTTTATGGATGATATATTGGTGTATTCTAACTCAAAGGAGGAGAAAGAGAAACATCTGAGGTTGGTTTTGCAAGTGCTTAGGGAACACCAGTTATATTATAAGATTAGTAAATGCTCTTTTCATCAGAAGCAAATTCATTATTTGGGTCATATTATTTCCGAGGATAGCATATTTGTGGACCCAAAAAAGATTAAGGTCATCAGGGAATGGTTGGAACCGGAGAATGTTACAAAAGCCAGGTCTTTTACGGGCCTAGTTTCTTATGCCACGAGGTTCATTGTAGGTTTTTCCGGGATTGCTTACCCCACCACTTCATTGCAGAGAAAATGTGTAAAAATTGAATGGACTTCCGAGTGTAAGGAATCCTTTCAACATTTAAAAGCTTTGTTGACCAAAGCTCCAATATTAAAAATTTCATATCTAAATGAATATTTTTTGGTATGCACATATGCATGTAAAGGACTCAGAGGAGTGCTCATAAAAAATGGGCAAGTAATCTACTATGAGTCTAGAAAATTAAAAGAGCACAAGAGGAATTATGTTTCCCATGATTTGGAGTTAGTAGCTATAATCCATGCCTTTAAAATGTGGAGACATTATCTCATGGGCTAAATGCTTAAACTACAAACTAAACATTATGGGCTATTGCATTTATTTGAGCATCCAAATCTAAATGCTTGGAAAATCAAATGGTTAGAATTGTTGGATGAGTATGAATTTGAGATAAATTATATTAAGGGAAAAGAAAATAGGGTAGTTGATGTACTCATCCACAGAGTACACACCATGCTTTCTATAGCAATAAGCATTTGTAGGGCCAATTTAATGAACACGATTCTAGAGGCTAAAAATTTAGATTAGCAGTATATTGAACTTAAAGGTAATCTACAACACAATAATGTACATCCAAAGTATAGGGATTATGAATTGGGAAAAGATGAAACTATTTTGTAGCAAAGAAAATTTTATGTGCCAAATGCACCAAAAATGAGAATTAATTTGAAAGGAAATGCATATGGTATTGTATGTTGGTCACCTAGGTTACCAGAAAACTCTTATAAAAATGAAAACATAGTAATTTTGGCAAGGGTTAATGGAAAGGTGGCTAATTATATAGTTAGATGCTTAGAATGTCAGAGGGTTAAGGTTGAATGCAATCTCTTGGCTAGTTTGCTACAACTAGTTCCCATTCCTAAGTGGAAATGACATGTTGTATTAGTTGATTTCATTACCATTTTTCCCGTAGCAACAAAGGGACATGATTCTATAATGGTGGTGGTGGATAAAATCACCAAATATCCCTATTTTATTCTAATAAAGTCAATATATAAAGCTTCTAATATAACTTATATTTACATGTGGAAAATTTATAGCCTTCACAGGATGCCTAAGGAAATGATTTCAGATAGAGATTCGAAGTTCACGTCCAATTTATGGATGGAATTATTTAAAGGGACAGGTACCAATCTAAATTTTAGCACAACATACCACCTAGAGTCTGATGGGAAGACATAGTGGGTTAATCAGATAATTAAGAATATGTTACGAATGTATGTGATGGACAAGCCATCAAGATGAGATAAATACCTACATCTAGTAGAATTTGCATATAACAATGGGTATAGACATTGTTGGAATGATTCCATTTTAAGTCATGGGCGAAAAAAGGTGTAATACTCCCATGAGTTGGAGTAATCCAATGAACATGATTAAGATTGGTCCGGAATTGCTCAAGGTTATGGAAGAGCTTGTGGTGAAAATCAAGCACAATTTGAAAGCTTCCCAGGATAGGTAGAGAATTTATGCAAATAAGCATAAAATTTATTGATAATTTAAAGTTGGAGATCATGTGTTCTTAAAAGTTAAAGTGCAAAATAACTCAATGAAACTAGGAAGTTGTGCTAAATGGGTAGTACGTTATTGTGGATTGTTTGAGATTCTTACAAGGATTTGTTTTGTTGCATATAAGATCACATTGCCTACATCTTTTCATATTCATGATGTAGTTCATGTATCCTTTCTTAAAAAGTATGTTCCTGTTACTAATCATGTAATTTATTAACATATGATCCAAGTGGAACAAAAAAGAGATTTCTAAGTGTAACCGATATGATTTTTGGATAGGATGGTCAAAGTACTATGAAATTGAGTTGTTAGCATGATAAAGGTACAATAGACCATGCTCAGTCTTGACAAGGCTACATGGGAGCAAGAAGATGTAATGAGGTAGAATTATCCTCATATTTTTTACTAGTATGTGGTATATACATTACATTGAGGACAATGCCTAAATAAGGGGGAAGGAATGAAATACTTTAGCCTGGTTATGATGATGTAAATATGTGTACATATGATATTATGTTAGTGAGATGGATGTATGTGACTGTTAGGTTGGTGAGATGAAGTCATTTTTTGGGCCTGTATGCTTATGCATATATGTGTATATATTTTGGGGCTAGTGTGTTCAGGTATATATATGCCATTTTTGGCTAAGTGGTTGTAGGGCTAAGGTTGTAAAAATGATGTAAACTATTGTACATATATGATATTAATAAAATAAGTTGGTTGTAGAGCCCATTCGATGGTAAAGAGTATGGGGGGTGCAACTCCATGGAAAAGGCATTGACAGTTGTGTGGTGCTCTTAATGAAAAAACACTTGGGCCCACGTGGATTTGGAGGGTGCCACATGTTGAGATGAAGTTTAGTTTTTCCCCATGGGTAGGGAGTTATGGAGGAATTCATCTAGTTATGATTGGATGGTTGATTTTAGTCAATGATTCTTGGGGTTGGACTTTGAAACTAACTAAGGTATGATTATTTAGTTAACCACACCGAATTGGATGCATCCTAGTTTGTTAAGCCTTAGTGGCTCTATTTATGGCTTGGTGGCCATAGAGTTTTGGTGGACCTCAGTTCATAGATAGTTAGTGAGTCCCAAGATTATATGCTAACACTAACTAAGGGTTATTCGATTTTTTGGTAGGGTGCCTAAACACCCAGATAGCAAGAAAGCTCCTAGAGCCACATGTTGAGACTATTCTAGACAGTTGTAAGGTGTTCTAGAAGGTGGGCATTGCTGAGGGACTTAGGTTGCACCACGTGGATGCAAGTTAGGGGAAACATGATCTTGTGGCTAGAGATGAGGTTGCTAGGGTTTGCCTCGACTAGTGTTTGTTATATGTGTTTGGTGTTTAAACTATTGCTGGTAGATTTGCAGTCCCAACTTAGGGGTGACTTGTGGTTGAGATTTATGAATGATGTGGTTTATTTATGGGTGGAACGTGGAGAACCTGAAGTCGGTTGGATTTCTTCTACAATATAAGTGTGTATTCTTCATGTACATGGATTTATATTTTTGATCTATGTTGAATATTGTATTTATGGTGAAACCCTAGTTACATGGTTTATGTCTATTTAATTAATTTGTATTTCCACTATGCATATATGTGTGTTTACATATTATATGTGTTAATTATTGCATTGATGACATTTAGCATTGCATCCATGTTAACCATAACTTCTAGGCACAAGAGAAGTTATGGCGGGTTTAGAGTAATTCTCGTTTCCACAATAGATTTACACAAATTTAAGCAGTGTTGTTGCAGTAGTGTTGCTTGATTGGGAGATGAGACATTATAGTAGAACCTTGATGCAATAGAAAAAATAACTTGGAAGCATGAATTATTGTGGTATCGTGATTCCTTATGTAAGAGTTACTCTCAGCTCAAACAAAAGGTCCTTTTGGAATTACACACTTCTCTTGTAGGAGGACATTCAAGGTTCTTGAAGATATACCATAGGATCAATAAAAAATAAATTGGGAAGGTCTTAAAACATATGTTTAAAAGATTGTGGATGAATGTGTGATATGACAACAAAATAAGGTGAGTCTCCTACAACCATTAACCATACCAAGTCACCATTGGGAAGAAGTTTCAATGGATTTTATTACACATTTACCCAAATCTGAAAGAAAGAGTGATATGTGGTATTTGTAGATTGAATGGAAACGTATGCCCATTTTTACTCTCTTTCTCGTCCTTTTAAAACAAGTATAGTGGTAGAATAATTCATGTAAATAACCCAAAATATACATGGAATACTGAATATTGTTGTAAGTAACAAAGCTCCAATTTTCACTAGAAATTTTTGGATTGGATTATTTTCCTCAATCTGATCGGAAAATTAAGATTGTGAATATTTTTTGGAAGGATATCTACATTGCTTTTGAATCTAGTAAACATACGCAATGGGGCAAGTGGTTTCCCTTGATATAATGGTGGTACAACACATCCTTCCACACTTCATAAAAAATTCACTATTTATGAAACTTTATGGATATCATCCTCCATCCATCGCATCACCCTTGAAAGGGACTATAAAGGCTCGAGCTTTAGAGGACCATATATGACACCAACAAGAGGCTCTCAAATTATTGAAGGACAACATGACTATAGCACATCATAGGATGGTTCAAGAACCAGATCAACATCACAATGAAAATGAATTTGGAGTGGGAGATTGGGTATATGTGAGACTACAACCATATAAACAAATGTTCCTCAAGTGACAAAAGAAGGAAAATAAATTAGCACCAAGGTATTATGGCCCCTCTCAAGTGCTTGCAAAGGATTCTAAGTGTGATTTATAAATTGGAGTTGTCTCTATCTTCATGGGTACATCCAATCTTCCATGATTTTTTCTTAAAGTAGGTAAACAATGAAAATATCCCATCCCAAACTATTTTACCATAAATTAATGAAGGGAAAATTATACTAGAACTTAAAACAATCCTAGAAACGAGGATTGAGTAACTGAGAAATCAAGCAATTATTGAATGCCTTAATAAATGGAAGAACCTACCAGTGGAAGAGGTGACATGGTAAAATGGGTTGTTCATGTAGAAGCACCCTCAAATAGTCAAGTGTCGAGGAAAACACTTGTTTGAAGGAGAAGGGAATCTTAAGCCCTATATAAAGCCCATGTTAACCCTAAAACCCATCGTTAAGATCTAGATATTGAGTGATTAAATTTCTATTTTTATATTGTTATGTAGGTTATAGCCTTTCATGGTACTATTTATTATAATTGTAACCTTCATCTCCTACACACACACATAGATGCACATGCACACACACTAAGGATACTTATCCTTATGATGATAAAATATTGTCTTATATATTGTATTCATTTTAATAGGAGGCTCACCCCTCAAAGTGGACAACGATTATTGGTTTCATAACATTTTTCAGGCACAAGATTCATGACATTTTTAACCTATAAAAGGAGTTAACATATTGTGTTGAGTTGACCATATATTGGTAGTGGAATTTGCTTGATGTTTTAAGACCAAAATCCTATATAAGGGTTGTTTTGTATGTTAGAATGAGGAAAGACTCAAGGTATATGGGATACTAGAGAGTGGGTGCATTTATTGCATTAATTATATCTCAGAATCAATGATAGAGCTTTTTGTACATTTTAGAGAAGCACTTCGAGAAGTTGAGTGAAGCATATAGATAAAGAGATTCTCATTAAAACAATGGTTACAATGGTTAGGTACTCATGTATTCCAATGGATGGTTGTGATGGTTATTCCAATATATTTACTTCTAAAAATTTATATTGTCTAAAAGAAATATTTTCTTGTAAAGCACTAAATACTAATGAAGCCCTACCACAAAATTAAAGTATGTAAAGGGGAGCATTGGAATAATTAACTTATACTATTCTTACATTATTATAATCATACATGAAGCCTATGACTTGGTTATGACTACTTAATAAGCTAATCATAATGATAGAAGAGTTTATTTTTACCTTTGTAATGTTTTGTAAGATTAAGAAGTTTTTATATTTAATGGAATATGAAAAGTTCTATACAACTAATATAATCCTTAATTTAATATATATTTTAACTCTACTTTCAATTAATTATTTATATAATTTAATAATATCTATTAAAAAAAATAAGAAAAAAATAAAATTTAACACATATATATAATTAATTAATTTAATGTAAATTTTTATCAATGAATTATGTTTGCAAAGACTTTTTTAAATTTAATCATTAATAATTAATAGCAAGGAGACTGTTGGAAACAAAAAAAAAAACATGTAAATTAATATGACACACTAAAAAATACTTATTCAATAAAGTTAAACTCAAATTAACCCTTATTCAATAATAAGTTAAACTCAAATTAATAGTTATGTTATGATTGTGATGGTTATTTAGCATGTAGCTTCATTGTCATAGTCACAATGGCATAATCTCACTAATATGTCAACATTTAGCTTCTTTAAGCCTAAAGGCTCATTCTACAACCCAATCTGAGGGGATGTGTAAGAGGATTTTTCCAATGGTGATCTAAAGTGAGTTGAGTTAGAATTACTTGGGAGGAAATGACATTAACAAAGGCAATGGAAAGGGAAGGTGTGAAATAACTCTTTATGTTCATCCTCTTTCTACCTTTAGATGCTTGGCCTTGATTGTAATACCAAATGGTAGGAGGAACATAACATAAGGGGTCATGGACATGGGTGGAAGGGATAGAAGAGGTTTCTTGAATCTCAACATCTCCACACCTACTCTCTCTCATGGCTTGTACAAGTTCCTTCTTCCTTGTAATTTCTTCTTGGATAGTCTTATCCCTAGCCTTGTCCTCAAACTTCTCAATGAATTTTTCCCTAATGGGCCCTATAAATTCATTTGGTGCTTTACATGGTGTTACTAGGCCTCTTAACCAAACCAAGTATTTTTTTAACCTATGAATACCCCCTACCACATATTTTTGGAAATATATGTAGATCATTTTTCATTGAATCATATTACGATGTGTCCATGCAGTATAATTGTCTTCTAGGGGCATGGTGGCTAATGAAATATTTGAAAAATAAATAAATTTGCAAAGTAAATAAAAATGGGGTAGATTTAGCAAGGAATCAGGTTAAATTTTGAAACTTGAAAATTGGAAATTGGAACTTGAAGGAACCAAAATAAATAAATAAATATATGGACAAGAATGAAATATGGAATTTTTTTCAAGTAAAAAGTGTTATCGGGAAATGAAAACTAGCTTTCTTAGTCTCCTCCTAAAGATGCGAACGCCACTAAACAACTCCAAAGTAACTCCAAGATGAAAAAAATATCCCAATCTCTCTATTATTGTAGTTCTCCTACAAAAACTCAACAATCGCCAACCTCACAATGAAGCTCACAAAAATTCCAAATGATGTGTGAGGAAAATTAGAGGGGAGGTGTGGTTTTATAAGCATGAACACATTATTTTTGGAGAGAAACAACCCTTAGTTTCCCAAAAAATCATTCACAGCCACCCTAAACTTCCCTATGTGGGTTTATAGTCATGCATGTGCAAGTTATTAATGAACTGTCCCAATTATGATGGGATCAATTGGTTCATATTGGTTCATGCTAGTTTGGTACCAGACCAGTTAGTTCATGGCCAGTTTGGTACCAAATTGGGTCTAACTCAGCCTAAACCATGGTCATTATTTGGATTGACCTCTAAGCCCAATGACTCAACCAATTTGATAAGGTAGAGGTTCAACTCAACCAATTTTTAAAACCATGGGGATAAGCACCTATCTCTAAAGAAAACTACATATCTCTACCTCTAAAAGATTTCGAATAGGGTATAAATCCATCACTTAAGCCCTCAAGGCATTTCCTAGTCCACATTTGCTATTGCACCACCAATATGAAATTAGGCCTCTATTCCCATTTACTTGTGGGTGAAGACATGGGTCTTGGTTAGTATTTCCCCATCCTTGAGAAAATAGTCCAAACACTCTTGTATGGTGGCTCCAAATTTTCCAATGTTAACTATTTAACATTGACATAGTTCTTTTACAATGCATGAGTACATATATTATATATTTGCTTCACTTATAATTTGTAAATGTTTTATGAATATTTTAATGAATGTTTAGAGTCTCCTAGTGTATGTTTGAATAGCATAATGCCACAAAATAATAACCTAGATTCATGTTTTTACCCTTACAAAGATTCCATATCTAAGGCTTGTTATAGTGTTCAAGGCCCTATAGGTGAATTTTTACCTAGAATTGTAGGTCATGAGAAAGATTTACGAGTTGGGATCTCAAACCATGGTTTATTCCACAAAATACCAAATGTATTAGTCATCCATGAAAGTGAGTCTTTAATACTTTCAAATAGAAAATAATTTATCTCTTTGAACCCCATTGTTATATAGGACCTTATAAAAGAATTGAATATGCTTCTTGGGGATTGATTTGAGATTCCAAAGCCTTAAAACATGAGTCCATCACCCAAAGGTTGGACATCATTTACAATATAAATTCAAAGGTTAGAATGAGGTTACCTACTTAAATTTATGTCCATGTTTGTTCTGCAACCTTCACCCCAATTTACGAGGGTGATTCAACCATTTTTCTGAGAATTGAACCTTGGTGGGAGCTAATACAACACCTCTATTTTACTAAATTTGTTGATGTGTTGTCATAATATAGGGTCCTAAAGGAAAAAGGGGAAAATTCATGGTTTAGGCCTCAAAATCATACTTTATGCCACAAGAACAATCTATATTTCCTTTCATTTATGATATTGGTCCACTAATCCATTTACAGGAAAATGATTCCATCCCTACGGTCTCTACCATCGTTTAGGGTCATATAGATTAATTCTAAACTACATAAGTATGGACTAAGGAAAAAATATGTGGCTTAATACCCTAAAAGATTATTTATTCCATAAGTGTTGGGTGTGGAGCATGATTATCCTCCTAATCATTTAGAGGTTTTTTGTTTCAACCACTATGGATCCCTGTTCCTAGTAGGGCGGCAACGTTGTCATTGTGATTGTCATTAAGGGGGTCTCGGAGGGGGCAACGATGGTTTTATGAGTCCCTCCCCCCCAGCACCCCCCTTATAGGGGTTCGTGGGCAGCACCTCTGAAGCTAAAAATAGATGAAGAATTGCCTTGTAAAATATTGTAATTTCATAGTCAATCTGGGCCATTCATTAGGTGGATGATCCGACAATATAAGTTATGTTAATTTAGTGTTTTTTTCCCTGGAAGGAAACCCTTAGTTTATATGAGGGAATTTAATTGCAATTGTGTATTATTATTTTGAGTGAAATAGAGAGAGGACACTGTGTGAGAGCGAAGAGGAAATTACATTGGATATGTTATAGGTTGTATCTCTTAATTTTGTTGGATAATATAAAAGGAAGGACTGGTTTTTTTTCCATGGACATAGCCGAAATCAGGTGAATCATGTATATCTATGTCTCTCATATTTTATTCATTTCTGTGTTTGTGTTTCGTAATATGTTATGTGTTTCATTGCTCCATTAATTAATTTCTAACAACAAGAACCATTTGTATCACCTCTAATCCATAAATTAGATCCATAGTCCTTTAGTAAAGTAAAACATCCATATCTAGGACCTATATCATGGTTTAGGACCTTATGGACATCCTTTGATAATATAAAATGTGGATTGGGAAAAATTACCTTGGTTTAATTCTATAAAATTATCTATATTGTAATTGATACATAAAATTTGGCCTCTAATATATTCATAAGGTATAAATTCCATATCAGGGTTTTTATTATGGTTTAGGTCCCTATTGATGGAATTTTGTTATTTTTCCAAGCCTTAGTAGACTCGCATACCTTTCCCTAGAAGAACAAATGAGACTTCTACAAAATCAAGAGCATTCTTAGCCAATATATCGTGATTAGTGTGTCCAAACAATTGCATCCTTTGGGCAAGCCGACCTAATCATCTCAAAGCATGACTTGTGAAATTTTGGAGGAAAAATCAATTTTAGATTTATTCAATTTTTTTTCATATGAAAATACCGACCATAGCTACTCAAATTCCAACACCCCCTCCTAGCCAGGGAGGTACTTTTCACTCTCTCTCTCTCTATCAAACTCAGCATAAGGAAAGTTGATAGAATCAAACCAAACACCATTGTTCATGAGGCCATACTCATTGCAGTCCATCTCTCACAAAGATGACTTATCCTTCCCGGCCAAATCATAGGTCTCACAGAAGACCCAAGGAAGGTATCACACCATAAATCTCCCTGACCATACACCAGGTCTCACAAAGGGAGAGATGAAAACAATCCACCATTAATATTCCTGACCATACCATGAGTCTCACAAAGGGAGAGACGAAAATAATACATCATCGATCTCCTGACTATACCATAGGTCTCACAAAGGGATAGATGAAAAGAGTACACCATCAATATCCCCTCAAGGAGAGATGAAAGAAATACACCATTAATCTCCTCTTAGGGAGGGATGAAAAAAATACACCATCGATCTACTCCCAGGAGAGACAAATATAATACACCATCAATCTCCTCACAAAGAGAGATGAAAATAATACACCTTTAATCTCTTGTTGAGAGAGATAAAAAAAATACATTATCAATCTCCTATTAAGAGAGATGAAAACAATACACCATCAATGTCCTCTCATGGGGAGATGAAAACAATACATCATTGATATCTTTTCAAGAGATATGAAAGCAATACACCACCAATCTCCTAATAGGGAGAGATGAAAACAATACACCATCAATCTCCTCACAGGGGGAGATAAAAACAATACATAATACACCATCAATCTCCTCTTAGGGAGAGATGAAAACAATACACCATCAATCTCCTCACAGGGGGAAATAAAAATAATACATCATCAATCTCCTCTCGGGGAGAGATGAAAAGAATACACCATCAATCTCTTCTCAGGAAGATATGAAAATAATAAACCATCAATCTCCTCCTACAGAGAGATGAAAATAGTACACCATCAATCTCCTCTTAGGGAGAGATGAATTTTGTACCCCATGAATGCAAGTCTTAGAACCAAATTTCTAACCACATAGGTCTTACAATAACCAAAAGATGTTATAACACCAATGCTTCCTCTCAAATGGATCCTTGGCCTTTCCAGACTTCTTACATAATCATCAACATAACAAGATCTTTCTTGGTTTAATGGGCCAAGTCAACACATTAGTAGCAGAGTCTTGCAACTTCTTAAGTATTGACAAACTCATCATTAGTCATGCCACATTTTGAGCAAGAATTTTATGAGGCCCATGCAATAGTTTCAATCAAGTTCTCATCCTCTTTTAAGATCAATACAACTCCGGTTTGGTCTTGAATCCTTTTAGAATCCAATCTAATCATTCCATCAACTTCATCTTGCATCTAGCTTGTATGACAATTTCACCCACATCACTCTGCATAGACTAAGGTTTCATAAGAATTATTGTCCATCACTAGAGTTTCATAAGAATAATTGTGTGTCACTATCACTTGTCATCCTCAAAGATATATTGCCATACAACAAAGGTTACTATTTTCATGTAACATAAAGAAGCCACTATCAACATGTATCATAAGTGCATGGCCATGGTCACTTTCAACATATTATGGACCTTTTGCATCACAAAAATAAGGAATTCACATCAAATAAGTTATTGTTACTTCGAAACAGAGAAATTTAAGATCTCGCATCACAAAGACTAGTCCCCTTTACAAAGATTATGTCTTCCTATCAAAGAATGAGGGTACCTTACAAAGATAAGTGGCTTCTTCGCATCATCGTAATCTTCTTTGCATTAACGGAGATCAAATCTTCTTGTTAAAGCAATTATAGTTAGACTAACTCTATATATCAATTTTTATGTCTTACATTTCCCCTTTAGTTCGTTTGAAGTCACTTTTAATTGATTAAAGAGAAAATCTCTGTCAAATGGACTTTTGCAAGGACACTTGAAAAGGGAATGAAATCATAGGTTAATGCCTTTAGTGTTGTAAGGGAATGTTTTGTTTATCTTTTCCAAGTCGAATATAATTACTGTATGAAATAAAGTTCCAATGCGGTAATATTGTAGAGATTGTAAATATACGGAAATCAATATATGAGACATTATTATATCTTATCTTTATATTATTTTCTTATATTCCTTGTACTTTATGTTCCCTTACATTCCTCGTACTTGGTATTGATTTTTTTTTAATTTCTACTGTAAATTCGTGATATATATATTTGATAGGATTCTTTTATTTTTATTAATTTTAAGTTTTAAATGGATTGATAGACATGTTGAATTGGTTTTTCTTTAGAAACAATTATTCTAAATGTGATCTTTATTTTTCTTTTAGATTTTAAGAATTTGATTAAAAAAATCGCCACATTAACAATTAACACTACATTTATTTCCTAATGTCAATAGGTAGTTATGTTTATCATTGTGATGGTTATGTCAGCTTCATTGCCATAGTCACAAGGGCATGATTTCACCAATATGTTTTTTTTTTATCTATATGGTGAATTCATAACTGTCAAGTTTAATCTATGGGAAACCAAAGATCAAATTTCATAGTGGCCACTATAACACCAAGAGCATAACCAACCACCTGCAAGACCGGTATACTAAGTTCTTATGATTTTAGCAAGAGTAGACTCACAGAAAAGAGGAATCCGCCCCTCTAGCTACCACCACAGCAGGTCATTGTACTCAATGAGATTTAAACCTCGGTCTGCCGGACTTCACTTATATGACTTACTGTCACTTACTGTCAACATTCAACTTTTTTATTATCGCAATGCCATAATCTCTCAAAGAGTCCGTTGGTCTAAAGAGTTGGGTTGGTTACAGGACGTGCAAAGTGTGACAGCATTTCCCAGTTACTACTTTGCTTTAGGAATGGTAAAGGAATAATGAGCGGAAGTACTATGAATGTGGTCCAATGGTTGGTTAGGGAAAGTTTGGTGTTACCAGTTTTATGGTCCAATACTAGACATAACTATATATGCCTGTGAGGTGCTGCACAATTTTTCAATTGAAAAAATAAAAGAATAATAACTCGTACCAGATTGGGCTACCATCAATCACTGGTTCTCGGAACATCTTCTGTAATCTATTCGATTCTCCGGGCTACAGTCGCTTCAATTGGATTGCTTCCACTACACGAATCGTTCCTTCACCTCCAACTTCATACAATACTTCATTCTTTCGCTTCCGAGTTTACTATATATATTCATATAATTCAGCATTTAAATATGCAGTAGCCTGCGCATATATTTGATGCCAACAGTTTTTCCAGCAATCATGTATAGGCCGCCTCTGCCACCGCCACGCCCGCGTCCACACCCACGGCCTCATATTGATCCATACGCATCACATCCGCTTCCGCCACCGCCACGCCCACACCCACGGCCTCATATTGATCGGTACGCCCCTCGGCGTCCGCCACCGCCACGCCCACATCCACACCCAGGGACTGATCCGTATGCACCTCCTCCACCGCCGCCCACGCCTCCATATGACCCATTCGCGCCCGCTTCTCCGTCAGGACCTCCAATTAATCCAGGGCCTGATCCGTATGCACCTCCTCCACCGCCGCCGACGCCGCAATTTGACCCATTCGCGCCCCCTTCTCCGCCAGGTCCTAAAAGGGCTCTTATTTTTTCTCTTCCTCGCGGCATTTTCCGTCGTCCGTTTTGTTGAAGGGATTAGCACTACAATACTGCAACCACATATCAGCTGAGCGATAAGGTTTTAATGTCATATGTCTTAATCCGTTTCTGTTAGATTAAAGTAATATATATCTTGTCTTAGTTAGGTATTTGGTAGCTTCATTCGCATATCTCATCTACAGTATTGTGATTTTCACCGTTTGGGCTTACACAGTGCTGAATGGGTGAAGGCAATGCTCTCGCCTCTTGACTTCTTTCCATGAAAATGTTTTTTGCTCCGCACTTATTTACATAAAGTTGCGGTTTGTAGTGGCTGGGTGGTCCATCAATATTATGTACGTAAAAGGGTCACTACCTAGCAGATGATGGAACATGTATTCCATGCATGCATAAAGCTAATAATGTCTTAAACTCTGAAATTTCACTTCCTCTATGTATTATAAAATAAGAAGTTGGAAACTGTCTGAATTGTAAACATAATTTTGTTTATTTCTCAGTACTCTCATATTTCTCATGCCTGCCCTTACAGAATAGAGATGAGAGTTATTAGAATTTTTTTTCATTAATTAAAAAAAGAAATTAGTAAATGGTGGTTAATATTCTAAAATAGAATAATTTTCTAAACAAAATTAATTCCCATTATTTTAAACCATTGATTCACTCAAATTTTTAGATAAAATTATTTACCTTGAAAATTGCCAAAAAAAAAAAAAAAAAATATGGCCAAAGATTTTACAGATTGCATACTTCAGAGATCAATAAGTTTTCAAACATGATTTTGTTTATTTTTTGTTCTGATCTTTGTGATAGATTACAATTATTTTGCCTTGAAAATTGCCCAAAAAGAAATAAATAATAGCCAAATATTTTATAGATTGCATACTTCAGAAATCAGTAAGTTTTCAAACATGATTTTGTTTATTTTTTGTTCTGATATTTGTGATGGAATGACTTATAACATAGAGATGAGAACAATTTGCTGAAGCAAAGCTAATGTAGACAGTGATATGGACAGAAATGATTTATGAGAAACCATGTAAATATAATGGTTCATGAGGAACAAAATTATTTCCTTGAATTCAAATTGATAAAACAAAAACTGGATTTGATAATTTTTTTTCATAATAGATAATTAAAAACATAAAATGAAAGTCCCTAAATTTTAGGGTTAATATTGAAAACGGACTAATTTTCCCTTTTTTTCTAAAATAAATTTACCAAGTTTCATTTTGTATACTATAACATTAAAAATGGTCAAAATTTTAAGATCATTAGAAATTTGAATATTTAAATTATTTTTTACAGATTACATATGGAAAACTAGTAAGATTGGCCAAAGTTTCTAAACTTAACAAATATTTCTATCCTTCCAATGAAAAGGGGTTTAAATAAAAAAGTGGTTTTAGTATTTTTATGAATTTTTTGTTAAAATTTAATGAAATGATTGTCTTGAAATCTTATTATGTCCTTATTTAAATTATATTTTTAGATGTAAAAATAAATTTAATTTAATTTTAAGATTGTGCAGATATTTTATATTTAAATTAAATTTTGTCCATTAAAAACTTTGTATATTTAAATATTTTAAGATATATAAAACTAAAAATTTAACCAATAAAATGGAAAATTCTTAAATTTTATTTTAATTTATCTTAACAAAAATTTATTTTAAAATAATAATAATTAAAAAAATCACTTCATTCAAAAATATGTCAATCCTGTCTACATCACAACATTGCAGGTGCAAAAATGTGTCAATCCTGTTAGACATCACAACATTGCAGGGCAGGTGAAGGCTCGATGAAACAACAGAAAAGTTGTTGTTATGTCACAATAATGAAGCTCACCTCACCCACTCCATGGCTCGTCTAGCCTCTCTCTTGTATGGGTAATCTGTATGTCTGCTGCTGTAGGCAATGACCTCCTGACAATGACTGGTTTACAATGACCGGCTGGTAAGCGTTTTTTTGGGGCTATATTGTTTTCCTATGTTTATTTTTTGGCCGTAGTGTTTTTATATGTTTATTTTGCAATTTGAAACATTGGCTAGCTTTAATGAGATGGAAATGTTTGCTAGCTTTAATTGGACAGAAATGTGGTTACTCTCCAGTTTACAAATATTAAAATATCTCATTTTCTAGAATTTCATAAAAGAAAATAATTTGTGTTTTCAGATATTTTTTTCATCTTCCTTATGATTGTGTTGCTTTGTTTTTCCATACCATCTTTGGTTGGACTGTTTTCCTCTATTTATTTTGTAGTTTGAGAAATTGGTTAGTATTAGTTTGGATAGAAATGTTATGCCTGTAATTAATGTGGTTAGTATTAGTTTAGATAGAAATGTTATTCCGGTAATTAATGTTATAGACGGAAACACACAAGGTTGTATCTTTTTTAAGACGATAAACAGCCTTAGTCTAAAATATCTACTTATTATTCCACGCCACACCACTGATTCTTCCAGCTCAACTTAATAAGGGAAGGGAAGGGAAAGAGAGAGGGAAATAATTTTTTATTAAATATTTTGATTTGTTACATTTGACACGGTATTTTAAGTGTGAAGAAGATATCTTCATTATAAGATGATATAGCTACTCTGCTGAGAGTGGGCCCAAGTGTTGCTTTTTTAAGTGGATTGTCAAATATGCAACAGAAAAATAATGAAATGGGACATTTGATAAATTTATTCTATAATAGTTTATCAATAATAAATTTTGAATTCAATAATATCAATTATATAATCAGTACTATTATGGATTTAATTTTATTATTAACATTTCTGGGAATTTAATTTGTTACTTTTATAGTGCTATTTTTGGCGTTTTTCACAATCCAAAAAACTTTCAAAATGTGTGATCTATTTCTCCAACAAAATTCTTAAATGAAAGACATTGAATTCTTAAAAAAAAGTCTTATTACAAACCAATAATACTATTCATGGTAATCACAAATGTTATTCAAGGGACGGATATTAAGGTCAAACAAATGTTTACAAAATCCTCTTTCAAGAAAATGAAAGACAACTTGCTAAATTATCTCACTAATACCAAATTAAATTTGTAATTTTAGTGGCCTAATCAAACTGAATTGTAGAATTTTTTAATTCTTCAATTCCATTTGATTAAATTTGGTAATTATGCTTAATGCTAGTTTTATTTTTCTTACCATGGTAAATTGGGAGTATTTTCCAAGGCATATAAGCAAATCCAAAGGCTGTCACTATAACACAAAGAGTATAGTTGACAACCAGTAAGCTAGATATACCAGGAATTTATGACTTCACAAGAGCCAAAATTCCTAGTCTGAGAGATTTGGGCAAGGCCCAAGATCAAATCTAGTGGCTGCCACTATAACACCAACTAGTGGTGCACTCCACAAGAATGGGAGAGCCTACTCCTAAAACCTTATCACAAAGAACCATTAAAACCTAGTGAAAAAATAACATCCTATTATACCAAATCCCACTCTAAAAAAAATAATATCCTACTAGATCAACTACGAAATCATCCTACAGGAACATACTTGTTTGATCTGATATTTTATATTTTATATTTTGTGATTTTTTTGTACTTCTAATTGAAGTGAGTAGGTGATTTTTGGTCCTTTAAACACAGCTCACTCTCCATATTATATAATGATATGGAGGGAAATCATTTGTATGCCTACGTGAGCTCCAAAGTGCACTAGTGGTATCTGTGTTGGTAATGTGCAACTATGAACGACCAGCTCAGCGTCTCGTGGTTTGCTCGAACCTTTACTTCATAGCGAGTTATAATTACTGGTTTAATGGTGTCATGAAAAGTGTTAAAAGGCCCTTTACCTAACCAGCAAAGTATTAACTTCTTTGAGAGGATGCATCTGGTGCAGGATCAGATTTTAATTCTATGTAATGAGCTCGTTCCAGATTCAACCAAACTCTTATAGGTCAACGTCCACATATATCCCTTATATCCACATATAGCCCTTAGTTTCAACGAATTGAGTCAGACATCAAATTCTTTCACTTGTTATATTGGCTGAAGGCAGCACATTATATTATTTTTTATTTTTGTGAAACAAATTTTAAACAGTTTTTTATTTTCGCCATTTTCTTTTTTTAAATATATATTATATTATTTTTTATTTTTGGATTTTTAAAATAAGTTTTAGGAAGTTTATTAAAATTTTGAAAAAAATAATATTAAATTTTTGAAAAAAAATCATTTTTTCTAATTGATTTATATGGTTTTAAATTAAATTATGAGATATAAAAGTTATATCAAAGAATAAAAAATCTAAAAAAAATATATTTGTCAAGTATGTGGATAGCTTTCTACCATCATTTAAGCAAATATTTACATAAAAAATGGTGGGCAACTATCCACATGGCATTATGTTGTAAAGGAATTCCTAATTACATTTATTTTCACCATATGTTTACTAGTTGCAAAAGAATCTCAAAATATGTTAAAGCTCTGACATAGTAAAATGCTAATAAATATAAAATTTCTATATTTCTATAATTTTAATAAAATCCATTCATTGCTATATTGGTTTGGAGTTAATAAAATTTTAAAAAATAGTTTTAATACATCTTTTGCATTAGAAACTTCAGTCGTCAATTACATTTTGCATAAGAGGCACGTAAACAACAACAGTGCATATTAGGCTTATTGATATATGATAAAAAAGATAAAATACAAGAAACAATCTTACTTAACTCTTATATTAGAATTAGAACACAAGACAAATCTATCTATGATACCATTAATTTATGAAAATAGACCCTAATTTATTTCATAAAACAATATTTCATTTGTATGTCTTATAGCATAATCAATGACACTTTTTATATATATATATATTATATATATATATATATATATATATATATATTATATATATATATCACAAAAATCATCCATATACAAGCTTATCCACGAAATTAATTTAAAGGGAAAACCATGGCTTTAAAAACCAGAATTAATAACCACTTCGATGCACTTTTCAAACCAGTTTTTGACCTAGAGCTGGAAAAATCAAATTGGTAAGATTTCAATGAGTTACTATTCTTTAAAAATATACATTAAATAAATCATTTTTTAATGATAATTACTCTTAATATTTAAAACCATGATTCTACCTTTCAAACCACTTTTTCACCGAGAACTAGAAAAATCAAATTGGTAAGATCTCACTAAGTTATTGGTCTTTAAAAACATACATTAAATAAGTTCGATACTTTCATTGAGATGATTGCTTCTGAGTCCATGGTTCTAGCTCGTAGCTTGGTACACTTGTTGAGAAATCTGGGCTACGGTTTTTTCCTAACCTAGAGGCTGCTCTAGCTGCATGACATAGCTCTTCTGAGCTCTTGCGCTGCGCATGCCCACAACTGCATACTTACTACCCTCCAATCTACCATGGCCCGAGAGGGGGGCTCGGAGCCCCTCCCCCTTCCTCCAGAAGTTCATGAATTTCATAAAATGGTAGTTGCATGCTGCAAATGGCCCCCAACAGCACAGCAATAGAAATTCGTAAAAAAAAGGGCAACATACCCTCTGTGGCCCTCCCTAAGGAAGAAACTTGTCGATCTTTTATGAACCTAGTGGACAAAGGATTCATAGGGCAGTTCACAGGCCTCTAGCCCTCACCCAAATCGGTAGTAGATTAGATTAAGAGAAACTGGTCCCCATTGGTCAAGGAAAGTATCAAACCTTACTTTGTTGGCAATGTGTTCGTGTTTGAATCTGCTGAGGATCGGAGTCTCATCTTCAGGAATGAGCCTTATTTCATGGGGCCACAAGGTTTATATCTAAAAAAATGGTCGTCGGATTGCCCCTCCATTCAATGGTCGACCAGCATCCTTCTTCCAAGCTCAGCATGGGTTGATGCAAGGCTGCCCATTATCTCCTTTCTTGTATATTATAATGGTGGACTCCCTCAGCAGGAAGCTTACTACATAAATTATTTCTAGTGACCTCCTCGGAATTCGCACTTCCAATGCCTAAAAGCCTATAAACCATGCCCTCTTTGCAGATGACTCCCTCCTTCTTGGTGGTGCCTCTACAAGAATAGCTAAATCTTTCGACTTTGTCCTAAAAAGCTATTGCAGAGCCTCATGAGCTATGATAAATGACAGAAAGAGCTCAATCTACTGATGGAATGTGGATCAAGGCAATCTGAACAGTATAGCCCAGATCCTTGGCTTCAAGGGCTACGCCCATTAGGATAGCATCAAAATCTTGGCCTACCACTCACCTCAAGGGTTAATATCAGAACTCTATGGCAAGGTATTATCAACAAGATCAAATCCAATATCGCCTCTTGGGGAGGGTTCTGGCTCACAAAGGGAGGAAAAACAATCTTAATCAAATATGTGCTTTCTGCCCTTCCTATCTACCAAGCCTCTTTTCTTCTTACTCCTAAACACGTCATGGAGCAAATCTCCTGCCTTCTGCAAAACTTTCTTTGGCAAGGAGGCAAAGGCAATCAAAGAAAAATGCACTTGGCAAACTGGGATCTAGTAAAGCGCCCAATAGCAGATTGAGGACTCTAGATAAGAGACCCTGCACTCTCCAATCTCGCTCTCGGCTACATGCTTCTCTGGAAAATCTATTTTGACCCTGCTCAACTAGTCAAGGATACGCTCAGGAAAAAATATGTGCAGGGGGTTTCTCTCAGGCAACTATCTGTTGACAACACCGCCCTTGGAACGTTAACCTAGAAATTATGTAGAAACAACATCAGTCGCTTTAAGTCTCACCTCTACTGTATTCCATGCAATGGAAAAAAAATTACTTGTGGGAAGACCATATAATAAATAATGCACCCCTTAAATCCCATGATGAAATTCGTGACCTCTGATATTGGCTTCTAGATGCAGGGTATCACAAGCTATTTGACATAACGGAGTGGGATCGCAAAGGGAATTGGCAGGATTGGAGCTTCCCAATCGTATCAGAGCATCTTCTTCCACAACTAGCAACGCTAAAATCGCTCCTCTCCAACGTTGTGCCCATTCATCGTGACAGTCCAGATAGCTGGGGCTGGGAAGACACCAGCACTTATACCACTACAGCAGGTTATATCGCTTTGCAGCCAAAAAAAGATAAAATACGTTCTCCCAACATATGGAAATAGGTTTGACATTCTACAAGACTTCCGAAAGTCATTTTTTTTTTTTGGATCCTCATCCATAACAAACATTTGTCAGGTGACAATCTACTAAAAGGAAACATTGTTGGACCTCATCGTTGCATCATGTGTAGAAATGCTGGAGAGACAACCACTCATCTGTTCTTAGACTGCATTTTTGCCAAGGAAGTCTAGAAAATAATGCTCCTTGATCTGCAAGTTAATTTGCCCTAGCAATGCACCGCGGTTGATCTTTACTCCACATGGTTCCAAAATTATCCTCATCCCATTCCCAACAACTCTCTATGGTATCACATTTGGCTTTCAATCCCTAAATTCATGTGTTGGAGAATCTGGCTCACCTAGAAAGACTTAACATTCAATAATACTCCTTGCTTCCCTACAAAAAAAGCTACTAAAGCTAAAGCTCTTCTCCTAGAATTTGTTCTTCAGCATTCGCAAAAATCAAATTCTTCTCTTCTCCCTTCTGAAAAGAGCTGGTTGAATCATCTTAGCCCTCCCTGCAAAGGCAAACCTCTGACCCTCCCCCTTCCCAACCCGCACTGGAGATTAAGAGCTCCAGAAGCCAGCTTCCAACTTTGGTGGAGGAATCAACTGAAAACTACAATTTTCTTCAACGGAGCCTCCAAGGGAAACCCTGGGGCAATGGGCGCTGGTGGAGTTATCTACTCCCTGGACAACACTAGAAAAGATTGCTTCAGCTGGGGGCTTGGTCATCGTACAAATAACCAGACAAAACTACTTGGCCTCACAAAAGCCTGCCAAATTGTATGGGAAAGAAGCATCAAACATTGTCAAGCATTTGGAGACTCAGAAATCCTCATCAAGAAGATCAATATGTAGGATTAGTTCAACAACGCCACACTCAACAAGTCTCTGAAAAGGCTAATGACCATACTGAAGGACTTTGAATCCTTTCAAATTTTCCACATTCTCAGAAGCTCCAATAGTGAAGCAGATATAATGGCAAACAAAGGTTGCCTTCTTGCATCGGGCAAACTCAACATCAATGACAATAGTATTATTCAAGCAAGTGTTCCTTAACATGAGAAACTGAGTTCATCAGGATATATTAAGATGTAAGATATTGTAGTGTAACAAGGTTGATTAGGCTTCGGCCCAACCAAATCATAAATAAAACATACCTATTTCAGTTAACAAAAAAAAAAAAAAAACATACATACATTAAATAAATAATTTTTAATGAAAATTTTACTTTTAAGATTTAAAACCATGATTCCACTTTTCAAACCAGTTTTTTAAGTAAGACCTCAATGAGTTATTGGTCTTTAAAAACATACATTAAATAAACATTTTTTAATGAAAAAATCATTGTTAATATTTAAAACCATGATTCCAAACTATTAGAGACAAAATATGCAAAGTTTGTTCATCTATATATCATGTAAGGGTGAATACATCAAAATGGAAACGAGTGCAATACATATCAACAACAAAATACATAATCATCGAGGCTCTAAATGGCCTTTTGAGTCCAAAACAATGTTATAAGCTACCACACCACTAGCCTACTATAAGTCTACATATCATTGATCAACATGATCACTCCTTCTCAAACTCATCACCACTACTAGAAAATGGATTATCAATAAGAACTACATAAACATCGTATGGCTTAGAGTATGAGGAATAGTTAAAACCTTAGTGTGAGGGTATTTTCAATGGTGTGACTTACATCATAGAGATGGGAACAATTTAGATGTGAACAATTTATTGACCCAAAGCTAAGTTAGAGAGCGATATAGACATAAATTATTTATGAGAAACAAGGTACACATAATGGTCCATGAGGAACTAGATGGTTTCCTTGGATTTTAATTTATCCATAAAAATTGGATTTGATATTTTCCTCATAATGGATAATAAAAAACATAAAATGAACATATTTAAATTTTAGGGTTAACATTAAAAAATGACTAATTTTCTATCTTTTTCCTAAAATAAATTTACCAATTTCATTTTGTATATGATAGCTTTTAAAAGGGCCAAAATTCTTTAGATACTACATAAAATATTTAGAAATTTGAATATTTAAAAAAACCGTGATAAATATTTTACAGATTGCATATTGGAGACTAGTAAGATTTAACAAATATTTATATCCTTACAAATTTTCTTTAATGCCTTTGAGTTGAATGAAAAGCAGGTATGAATAGAGAGTGGTTTTGGTATTTTTGTTAATTGTTTTGGTCTTTTGTTAAAAATTGATGAAATAATTGTGCTGAGATACTATTGTATCTTTAATTAAATTATATTTTTTGGATATAGAAATAAATTTAATTTAATTCAAAAAATTACATATGTTTTGAATTTAAAATTGAATTTAGCGTTTGAAAAGCTTTGTATATTAAAGTCTTCTAAAATTATATAAAATTAAAATTTTGGATAAAATAAACTGGGAAAAATACAATTTCTAACCAAAACCTGAGCAAAATAAACTAGAAAATCTACTTTAAAGATAATAATAATAACAATTTAAAAATCACCCATTCAAAATATTTCAATTCTGCCTGCATCACAGCATTGCAGGTGCAGGTGAAAGCTCAATGAAACAACAAAAAAGTTGCTATGTCACAATAATGATGCTTACCCACTCCATGGCTCATCTCAGCCACACCCATGGTTTGATGTTGTTTTCTTCCATTCTGTTATCTTCATGTTTTGAATACCATTTTATGACATTAATATTTCGTGGCAATCAATTCTCACAACCCAGGTTGGGGTTCGAATCCAATGAGAATTTAAACGAGTTCTCTGATGGGACCAACCTGTAGTTCCACACAATAATGCACTAATCAATAAGTAAATGATTAAACAGTGATTTTATGGCTTAACAATGGTGATTAGTGGTTAATTGTTGGATGGTTCTAGACTTCGTCTGGGTGGCATTTATGACTGACATTAATTCTCGCTGTGTTGGCGGTCCTTGCCTTGGTTATTGTTCTCCCGCTCCTCGGTCTACACCAAAACCCTGTTTACCATATCATTTGTTCATTTTTGTGCTTGTAACTTTGTTGCGCTGAGCGTTTGGTCTGGAAGTGAGTTTTTGGTTGTGGATAGTTAGAAATGAGCCATAGGCTCTGCCTGCGCTGGCTATGGGCTGTGCTACTTGCTGGTGTGGCTCTGTCGCTTATCTTGGTGACTGGTTTGCTCGGTTCCCTGAGCACAGAATGGAGCTTTTCTCGTTCATGTAAGAAAATGACCATTGTAATTGTCTGTTCAGCTACTCAACTGATATTGTTTCCGCTGTTCTCATTTCTTTGTGGTTCTCCTACTTGTTAAGTTTAGCTAATGGTGTGCATGCTATAGGTCATAGCTGTGGTGGCATCCTTCTACTCACAATTTCTCTTTAAGTAAGCTTTCTCTCCATGATTTATTTTTTCACTCGTCTTTCTCTGGTTCTAACAACGATTGCTCCTCGGTCTCAGGTTGTCATTGTCAATTGTGGCTCAATGGGCTTGCATTCTTCTCGCGTGGATAAACCTCCAAGTAAATGTTTTTTCTCACTGTGTATAAATTTCATTACCCTTCGTTTGCTTTCCTCTGTTTATAGTTGGGCTGACAGGGTTTCCCTATTTTGGTTTCGCAGGTCGAGGGTTTTCTCTTGGACGTGATTGGTGTGAGCACCTCAACTATTTCCCAGTAGGCTCTGCCACTATTATCAACTTGTGTTTATGATTAGGATATGTCAGTTTTGTTGTACTGAGTCCCAGTACTTATTTGTTTATGCTCCTCTGTTGTCGCTATGCGACCTGGGTTAACTTGGTACAACCCTTGTTTGTATTTCGCTCTTTTGTAACTATAAAACTATATTGAAGGGTGGCCATCCCAAAACCCTCATCTAGGGTTTTGCTAGTTCATTGGTTTTTTCCCCACTCTGTCTAATGGGTTAACCCTAGACTGTCATATATAACAAATGTATGTCTTTTTCGTTGGAATGAAAAAAAAATTACAATGGATTGGGTTATATTTATTACCTCTATCCTGGGTTTGTTTACTTAGCATTCATGTACTTGTTCTTGCTTGGATTGTTTCTAATGCGCTTGGCTGTTTCGATCGTGGTCTCTATTTGTTGATTTCCAGCCTTCGTATTGGAAACTCACGTGCAATTCTTATTGTCTGCTTTCTATTCTTTAGGAGAGAAAAATAGGCATGCACAGTATCTGTGTATTTTCGTTTATTCAATGCTCAAGGAAAAGTAGATAAACTTTACAAGACTATTACAGATGGAATCGAATGAAAGAAAAATTGTTCTCTATCTTCTATTACTATTCTTCTATTACTGTAATTGTATGTTGAACCCCTCAGAATGATTTACATTCCATATTTGTACTGTTTTCCCCACAGTTACTTGACCTATGCACAGTTACGTTTCAGCTATTTTCTTTTATTAGTTACATAACTATTAATTCATTTGGTTCTTCTTGCTGCAAGATTTTACAATTGACATGGATGTCTTTTCTTTTCTAAATGGAAGAAATAGTTATAAGCCATTTATTCACTAAATGATAGAAAATTGTGACATTGACCCTAATTAACTGTACTATTCCCTAACTATTCATGAATAAAAAGAAAAAACAAGTCCCTATATCCTGCTTTGACTAATTAGACATGAAAAAAAAAACACTGATTAATCTTTTCCACCTTGGCGGAGACTAACACTCGATCATGGTGTCTTCAGCTAGATGCTCTTGCATCAGGCTCCCGAGGTAAGAAGAAATCAGGACTCCGGTCCATGAGCTTCTCGACTGAATAAGCCGCCTGCTCTATCTGCCTCGCGTCAAGCCATGAACTGTCCTCAATAGGACAGTTCTTCCACTTGACCAGATATTGTAGATACTCTTTCCATCGAGTTCGCATGGCCAACTGAGTGTCGAGGATCCTCTCAATCTCGGGAGGCTAAACGTAAGGCATTTGTCTCATCCATGTCTCACTTCCATCTTGGGTGTCTCGTGTAGGCTGTGTGGTACTGTCTTCCTTTGAACCAGCAGTGTATGGAAACAGGTCTGCCACATTAAAGATGGGTGAGATGCCTATTCCTGGTGGTAGCTATACTTCGTAAGCATTGGTTGAAAATTTCTGGAGAATTTTGCAGGGACCTATCTTCTTATACTTCAGCTTGTTGTATGCACCTCTAGGAAAATGTTCCTTATGCAGATGCACGAGGAATTCATCCCCTACATTAAACTGCACTTCTCTCCGTTTCAAATCTTCTTGCTGCTTATACTTTTGACTGATGTCCTGCAACTTGATTTTCACGTGCTCTTGCAAATCTTTCATCGCATTAGCGAAATCTTCCCCATCAGCACTTTGTCTTTCTTGATTGTCCTAGATCTCGCAACTCATGCACTCCGTGAGGATGCATGCCATACAAGATTTGAAAAGGACTGCAACTCGTACTGTGATTGGGCAAGTCGTTGTAAGCGAACTCTGCCTGGGCAAGTACTCAATCCCACATCGTGAATTTTCACCAATCAAACTCCGTAGCAGGTTCCCCAGACTTCTGTTTACCACCTCTGTTTTCCCATTGGTCTGCGGGTCATAAGCAAAGATAAAACTTAACTGTGTGTCCATATTCTTCCACAGGGTGCACCAAAAGTGCCCTGTAAACTTCACGTCCATGTCAGAGAGAATGGAATTAGGTAGACCATGTAGCCTAACGATCTCTGTAAAGAACAAGTCGGCCACTTGAGTGGCATCGCTGGTCTTTCTGCAAGGGATGAAATGTGCCATCTTCGAAAACCGTTCCACTACTACCATCACCAAATCATAACCCCAATGTGTCCTTGGTAGACCCAAGACAAAGTCCAAGCTGACTGAGTCCCACGGTCTACCTGGAATGGGCAATGGCATGTAAAGTCCCGTATGTTGGCTGTGCCCTTTTGCCAACTGACCCACTTTACATTTCGTCACAAATTTCTGCACATCCCTTCGCATTTTTGGCCAATAGTAAAAATGGCTTAGCTTCTCTAATGTCTTATCTATGCCGAAATGTTCAGCTAGACCTCCACAATGCTTCTCTCGAATGATATTTTATCTCATCGAGCAGTCAGGAATGCATAAATGTCCTCCTTTAAACAACAACTTCTCCTACAAATTATAGTCCAACCATGGACTATTGTCTCTCACTAAAGGATTCTGAGATGGTTCGTAAGCCTCCTTAAAATCCATGTTAGTCTGATACAAATCTTTCAAGTGCTCAAAGCCTAGCACTTGTATAGTACTCTCCTGCAAGAGTAAGGCTCTCCTACTCAACGCATCCACCACCTTGTTGGCCTGCCCGCTGATATGTTTCAACACAAAGGTGAAACTCTACAAATATTCAATCAACTTAGCATGTTTATGATTCAGCTTATGTTTTTGCATCACATACTGCAGTGCAGAATTATCCAAGAATAAAACAAACTCATTCCCCAGCAGATAGTGTCTCCAATGCTTCAGTGCTTGGACAACAGCATAGGATTCCTTGTCGTAGGATGAATACTTCTATCTACTTTCATTCAACTTCTCGCTAAAAAACGCAACAGGTTTGTCTTCTTGGCTAAGTATAGCTCCAATGGCCATACCACTTGCATCACAACGAACTTGAAAAATCTTTTTAAAATTTGGCAATCTCAGGATCAGTCTCTCTGTGATCTTCTTCTTCAGTAGCTAAAAACTCCTCTCTATTGCCTTGGTCCAACGAAAAGGATGACTTGCCTTCTTTATAGTGTCCAACATCGGTGCGTAGATTTCACTGAAATTTTTTATAAATTTTCGGTAAAAACTTGCCAGCCCATGAAAACTATGTACCTCAAACAGACTTTTCAAGGATGGTCAATTGACAATTGCTACAATCTTCTCTGGGTCCATCTTCAACTTATTTTCTGCAATCACAAGACCCAAATAAACTAATTCTTTTTGCATAAAAGTACACTTTTTCAAAAAAATCAACAGCTTATTCTGCTGCAATTTTTCCAACACTTTTCGAACATGTTGAAAGTATTCCTCCCTCGTCTTGCTGAAAATTAATATGTCGTCCAGGAACACTATTACAAACTTCCCAATGTATTCTTTTAGCATTTCATTCATTAATCGCATAAAGGTACTAGGTGCATTGCTCAGTCTGAATGGCATTACTAGCAACTCATACAGTCCCTCATTAGTCTTAAAGGTTGTCTTCCACTCATCCCCTTCTCGGATTTGAATCTAATGATACCCACTCTTTAAATCAATCTTGGAAAAATATGCTGCCCTGCTCAGGAAGTCCATCATGTCGTCCATCCATGGCAGTGGAAACCTGTACCGGATGGTAATCTTGTTGATGGCCCTCGAATCTATGCACATTCGCCATTCTCCTCCTTTCTTGGGAGTGAGAACTATTGGAACTGCGCAAGGGCTCAAACTCTCCCTTATCAACCCTTTATCTAGCAATTCCTGCACCTATTTTCCAATCTCCTCATTGTCTTTGGGGCGCATCCGATATGCTACCTTATTCGGAAAAATTTCTTCGAGTATAAAGTCAATATGATGACTTATACTTCTTTTAGGGGGCAGTTTATCTGGCAAGTCATCCACTACTATATTGCTAAACGCCTATAGAATCTGCTGAATTTCCATGGGAAAATATGACACCTCTATGTGTAGTAGCACCATCTTTGCTCTTCTTACAATAGCATAGCCATGTCACTGTCTTCAACCTGCTTCAAAAATTGTTTTCCGCCCATTAATAACACTCTCGTCCCACTTGTTTCCCCTGTCTCTTCCTCCTTGATGAGCACAAGTGTGTGCTTGATCCCATCTTTGACAAATTTATAACAGTTTGTCTTCCCGTCATGTACTACTTTCCTGTCATACTGCCATGGCCTGCCCAGCAGTATGTGACATACATCCATCAACATTATGTCACAAATGACCTTATCCTTATACCTATCGATATGGAACTCCACTTCGCATTACTCATTTACCAATAGCTAATGGCCTTTTTACAGCCATGATACCTTGTAAGGAGTGGGGTGCTTCAATCGCTTCAAGCCCAACTTCTCCACCATCTCTGTCGCAACCAGGTTGTCTGTGCTCCCTCTATTAATAATCAGCTTACAACACTTTCCATGTGACTTACAAATAGTCCGGAACAAAGCTTTCCTTTGAATTTGTTTAGCTGTTTCTTTGCCTGGTTTCAGCAACACCTTGTTCAAAGCTAAGGCTTCCCCTGTTTCCGGCACATTTTTTGCTTCTTGGGGAGGTGCCTCTGCTTCCTCTGACTATGTGACATAGCACCCCTCTATCCAGCTTGTTCCACCTCAGGACACTCAAAATATCTATGCCTGCACTTGTGGCACCTATAGCACTGATAACTAGCTCCTCTACCTCGGCCATTTCCCCTACCTCGCTAATATGGCCTGCCGCCTCTCTTGCTATCACTTTTCTCTACGGTCCTAGAAGTTTTGGTATTGCTGCCTTCTTCATTACTGCTAGCAGTTCATCCTCTGCCATAAGACTATCCTCTTCCTCTGCCGGTTCCCCGTCCTCTCCTAGCATTTTGTTTTCTGGCGATCTTCTCCTCTGCTTTCATAGCACTCTGATATGGTTCTTCAATGTTTTTTGGGGAAAGAATTCTAATTTCATCTAATATTTCTAACCTTAAACCATTCACATACCTTGCTTTTTTCTCCAAGGTGTCCTCCATATAGCCAGATCTTAAATTCACCTGGTAGAACTCTTCAGTGTACTCTCTTACTATCATCCCTTTCTGTTTCAGATTATGCACTTACCGATGCAGTGCAATCTGATAATCCTTAGGTAGAAATCTGCCTTTCAACTTGGCCACCATCCTTGACCATTTCTTGATTGGCAACTTGTTCAACCTCCTTCTCTCTGTTTAGACACTGTCCCACCACAAGGTTGCGTGTCCCTTCAGCTTCGTTGCAGTGAACTTAACTCTCTGATCTTCACTTATCTCTTCACACTCGAAATACTTATCCAGCTCGTTGATCCAGTCCAACAGAACCTCTGTGGACAAGCCGCCATCATAGTTTGGTATTTCTAGTTTAGGCTTGCTGCTCGCCAATAGGACCGACCTCAACAGTATCATTTCCACCCCTTCTCCATCTGATCCATCTGTTGTCAATATGGCTTCTTCTTCATTGTCATATCCTACCTCTGGATCCCTTCTCCTTCCTGCTTCAACTACCTCCAGACGGGTAGTAAGGATCCTGATCTCCTCTCTCAATCCTTCATCTACTGCTCTCAGAGCACCTCTTCCACGTCCTTGCCTTCTAACTTCCATTTCTCAGGAAAACACTAAATCCTGCTCTGATACCACTATGATGGGACCAGCCTGTAGTTCCATGCAATAATGCTAATCAATAACACAATAATGCACTAATCAATAAGTAAATGATTAAACAATGATTTTATGGCTTAACAATGGTGATTAGTGGTTAATTGTTGGATGGTTCCCAACTTCATTTGGGTGGCATTTATGACTGACATTAATTCTCATTGTGTTGGCAGTCCTTGCCTTGGTTATTGTTCTCTCGCTCCTCGGTCTATGCCAAAACCCTGTTTACCATATCATTTGTTCATTTTCGTGCTTGTAACTTTGTTGCACTGAGGGTTTGGTCTAGAAGTGAGTTTTTGGTTATGGATGGTTAGAAATGAGCCACAGCTCTGTCTGTGCCGGCTACGGGCTGTGCTACTTGCTGGTGTGGCTCTGTCGCTTGTCTTGGTGACTGGTTTTCTTGGCTCCTTGGGCACAGAATGGAGGTTTGATCGTTCATGTAACAAAATGACCACTGTAATTGTCTGTTCGGCTACTCAACTGATATTGGTTCCACTGTTCTCATTTCTTTGTGGTTCTCCTGCTTGTTAAGTTTGACTAATGGTGTGCATGCTATAGGTTGTAGCTGTAGTGGTCTCCTTATGCTCGCAATTTCTCTTTAGGTAAGCTTTCTCTCCATGATTTATTTTTTCCCTCATCCTTCTCTGGTTCTAACAACAATTTCTCCTTGGTCTCAGGTTGTCACCGTGGATTGTGGCTCAATGGGCTTGCATTCTTCCCACGCTGATAAACCTCCAGGTAAATGTTTTTTGTCACTGTGTATAAAGTTCATTACCCTTCGTTTGCTTTCCTCTGTTTACAGTTGGGCTGACAGGGTTGCCCTGTTTTGGTTTCACAAGTTAGGGGTTTGCTCTTGGATGTGGTTGGTGTGAGCACCTCATCTCTTTCCTGGTAGGCTCTACCACTGTTATCAACTTGTGTTTATGATTAGGGTCTGTCGGTTTTGTTAGACTGAGTCCCAGTACTTGTTCGTTTATGCTCCTCTGTCATCGCTATGTGACCTGGGTTAACTTGATACAACCCTTGTTTGTATTTCGCTCTTTTGTAACTGTAAAATTGTATTGAAGGATGGCCGTTCCAAAACCATCGTCTAGGGTTTTACTAGTTCGTTGGTTTTTTTCCCACTCTGTCCGATGGGTTAACCCTAGACTGTCATGTGTAACAAATGTATGTCTTTTTCGTTGGAATGAAAAGAAAATTACAATGGATTGGGTTATACTTGTTACCTCTGTCGTGGGTTTGGTTATTTAGCATTCATGTACTCGTTCTTGCTCGGATTGTTTGTAATGTGCTTGGCTCTTTCGGTCGTGGTCTCTATTTGTTGATTGCCAGCCTTCATATTGGAAACTCGCGTGAAATTATTCTTGTCTGCTTTCTGTTCTTTAGGAGAGAAAAATAGGCATGCACAGTATCTGCATATTTTGGTTTATTCAATGCTCAAGGAAAGGTAGATAAATGTTACAAGATTGTTACAGATGGACTCGAATGAAAGAAAAATTGTTCTTTATCTTCTATCACTGTACTCAGATGTTGAACCCCTCAGAATGATTTACATTTCATATTTGTACTGTTTTCCCCACAGTTACTTGAACTATGCACAGTTACACTTCAGTTGTTTTTTTTTTATTAGTTACATAACTGTTAATTCATTCGGTTCTTCTTGCTGCAAGATTTTACGATTGACATGGATGTCTTTTTTTTTCTAAATGGAAGAAACAGTTATAAGACATTTATTCACTAAATGACAAACAATTGTGACAGTGACCCTAACTAACTGTATTGTTCCCTAACTAATCATGAATTAAAAGAAAAAACAAGTCCCCACATCCTGCTTTGACTACTTAGACATAAAAAAAACAAACACTAATAAATCTTTTCCACCTTGGCGAAGACCAACACCTGGTCATGGTACCCTCAGCTGGATGCTCCTGCATCATTCTCATAACTCTGTAATTTTAGAATTATTTTTCTTTCGTAGATGTTTAGATATTAAGATACTAGTGAGATTTTTTGCAAATCCATTCCAAACACCAAAATTCTAGAAGTCGGAGTTGGTGATGGGACTTGCTTTTTATTGCTTGTATCTTCCTCCACTACAGACATATGTGAGGTAGCCTCCAGAGATTTTAACATGGGTGGGACTCTTTGCAAATCAATTCCAAATACCAAAACTCCAGAGGTCAGAGTTGATGATGGGACTTGCTTTTTTATTGCTTGTATCTTCCTATACTACGGGCGTATGGGTGACACCTCCAGAGATTTGAACATGGGTGAGACTTTTTGAACCAAAACTCCAAAGGCCGAAATTGATGATGAATCGATTCCAAACACCAAAACTCTAGAGATTGGAGTTGGTGATGGGACTTGCTTTTTTATTGCTTGTATCTTCCTACACTATGGGCATATGGGTGACGCTTCTAGAGATTTGATCATGGGTGAGACTTTTTGAACCAAAACTCCAGAGGCCGAAATTGATTATGAGACTTGCTTTTCTATCGCTGGTATGTAGAAATTAATAATAGATTTCTAAATATTAGGTCATACAAATGATTGGGACTTTATGTCATAATTATTAAGATTGATATGGAAAAATTCCACCGATTAAAATACAATAAAATTGAAAATATTGGGAGTATACAGTTTACTAAATACATTACTTTTAAAACTTTTACTCTGTTCTCAGCTATTTCATTCCCTTTTCTTATAATGGTTTATGTTTTCAACCTTTTTTTAGTTGTACTTTTTTCTTAGGTTTATTTTGCAGTTTGTAATTTGAGACAATATAGAGAGAAATGTTATACAGTTTACAAATAATAAAATAGATCACTTTTTAAAATTTTAGATTTTTTTTTTTTTGTTTGTCTTATTCACTTTTTGGTTCATTTTTCGTAAGATTGTTTTGCTTTGTTTTTAGATCTTATTTTTGGTCGGACTGTTTGTTTGTTTGTTTTCTTTTCTTTTGTTTTCTTTTGTTTTGCAGTTTGACATGTTGATTAGTGTTAATTGAACATAAATGTTTCAATAATCAATGCTATATAAATATGTAAGAAAAAAAGACATAAAAAGTTATATCATTTTAAGGATGATAAGCAACATCAATCTAAAATAGAATTTACACATTATTCCAGGCCACAACATTGATTCTTTCTAACTTAATAAAAGGAAGAGGAAGATATCTTCAAAAAAATGATATAGCTACCCCGTTGAGTGAGTGCCTTGTGTGAGTGGGTGGGACGGAGAGTTTTCTATTTTAATTTTTTTTTTGCAAATGGATTACTAAATATGCAACAGAAAAATGATGAGATGGAAAATTTGATAAATGTATTAAGAATAGTTGATCAGTCTTACCATTTTAAATTCAACCATATCAATTAGATCATTAGTGTTATCATTTTAAATTCATCAATATCAATTATATCATCGGTACCATTATGGATTTAATTTCATTTTTGACATTTTTGAGAATTTAGTTTGTTATTTTCATAGTATTGCTTTTGGTGTTTTCTTAACTTAAAAGCTGTGTGATCTATTTTTCCAACAAAATTCTTAAAAGAAAGGCATTGAATTCTAAAAGATCATATTATAAACAAACAATATCATTCATCATAACCACAAGTGCTTTTGTGTTGTTTAAGAGACATGTACTGAGGTCAAATAAATGTTCATAAAATCCTCTTTCAAGAAAATTGATTATAACTTGCTAAGCTATTTCACCATTGTTAGATTGAATTTATGCTATTAGTGGCCCAAGAGTATATCAAACAGCTTGTACGCTAGATATAGCAGGAATTTATGACTTAGAAAGAGCTGATACTTCTAGTTGGAGTGATAATGAGGCCTAAGATTAAATCTAGGGGCTACCATTATAGCACCATGAGTATATCCCGTAAGCCAGATATACCATGCATTTATGACTTAGCAAAAACCGATACTATCTAATAATTGTACTCCTCGAGAGTGTGAGAGCCTACTCCTTAAGCCTTATCACAAGGGGGCAAAGATGTCCCCTGCGGCTGTGCCAACTACTACATCTTCCCACAAAGAGACTATGTTAATTCTATCTTGATATAGATATTTTATGACTATTTTGTTAATTACTTGATTGAAGTGAGTCACTGATTTTTTTCCCTTTAAACACAACTCACTCTCCATTTTATTATCGATATTGAGAGAAATTGTGTTGCACTTATATGCCTACTTGAGTTCAAAAGTGCACTCATGGTATATTCTATGTCTGTAATGCACAACTATGGTCATTTGAAGATCAACGACTTGGGGTTTGTTCGACACATTACTTCAAAGAGAGTTAGAATTACTTTAATGATGACACTAAAAGTGTTAAATGGACTTTTACATAACAAGCAAGATACTAGCTCAATTGAGAGGATGCAGCTTAGCTGGTGCATGATCAGATTATAATTCGATGTAATGAGTTCGTTCCAAATTCAATAGAGCTCTTATAGGCCAATGTCCATATATACCCCATAAATTACATTGTATAGAATCATAAATGTTTGGGTCAGGCTCCATTTATATTTAGAAGTTTCAATGAATTGAGTTAGATATGTTAGCATGTGTTCAGGGTTATTCTTTGCAAAATAACATGAGTTAGAAGAAAAATATCTTATATAGAGAATAAAAAACATCTATATATGATGTCCTTAACCTATGAAAATGGGCCCTAATTTATTGCATCTAACAATATTTCATCCCTATGTCTTATAACATAATCAATAACCCTTTTATATGGATTTTGAATGTGTGTGAGTGTAATCCAAGGACTATGCTTTAAAATGATGGTTTAGTTAGGCTATAAGAATTGTCAATATCATCCCTAACACATGAAATTGTGCATTTTAGTCCTTTAGTATGCTAAAATTTAGATATTGAGGGAATATGTTATGGTTTATATGCATATAATTAACTTTCGATCCTAAAGAATATGGATTAAGAGGAAAACCATTCTTTGAGCCTTGATTTAGTCTATAAGAACCATATGTATCATTCCTCGTCCATAAAAGTGAGTTATTAATCCATTATTAGGGAAAATTTTCATCTCTAGGATTTTTTATAGTCATGTAGATGGCATTAAACCTATAATTTTTCCATTTTAATTTAAGACACTAAAACATGGTTTATATCACAACAATCATCCATATACAAACTTATCCATGAAATTAAGATAAAGGGAAAAACATGGTTTTAAAAACCAAAACTATTAACCATCCCAATCCACTTATCAAACCAATTTTTGAACCAAAAATGGAAAAAATAGATTGGTAAGATCTCAATGTATTGGTCTTTAAATAAATACATTAAATAAGTATTTTTTAATGAAAATTTCACTTTTAAGATTTAAAACCATGATTCCAAACTATTAGAGATAAAATCTGCAAATTTTTCTCATCTATATACCATGTAAGGGTGAATAGATCAAAATGATGTTGAGTGCAATACATATCAACAACAAAATACATAATCATTGACACTCTAAATGGCCTCTAGTGTCCAAAACAATGCTATAATCCACCAAGCCACTAGCCTACTACAAGTCTACATATCATTGATCAACATGATCACTCCTTGTCAAGCTCATCAGCACTACTAAACATTGGATCATCAACAACAGCTACATAAACATTGTTTGGCTTAGAGTCCAATGCCTCCTCAAACTCCTCTGCAACTTGAGTAGTAATAGTTTTTTTTCACAAGAAAAGCCACTATCTTTCATAAAAAATAAAGGATAGCTACATTTTCAACGATCTAGTATCCCCCGAATAAGTCTACAACACAGAAAAATGGGCATAGATTGATGTTGATGGACCAAAGAAAAGTTTACTCAAAAGGTGACATAGAAACCTAATCTAACTTCCTAAACAAAAAATAAAAATGTATAACATATTTCTCTTGGACTATTACAACAATAGCTGACTTCTATGGTTGATGTATACCGAAACTAAAGGTCATATATGCTGAAAGGAAATAATCCACCAGGGAGCTATAGCTATGTTGTTGTTACAAAAAACACCCTCCAAAATTTTGCTTACAATTGAATTATGGAGCCTAATGAGGATCTTGCAATGTATAGTCCCATGGTCACTTTCATGGTCATCTAATTCTTTACAAAGTATTAAGTATTTTTCTAAGTGTGAAAGTCACTTGCCCACACATGCTCTGTCTTCTATGAATTCACAAAGACATATTTCTATGCAAGCTTAGATAGGTATTGCAGATCTCTTGAAGCTAAGGCTTGCGTGATCACTAGTGATAGTGACTGCACAATACATAAGCACAGTGTGTTGCGCAACACATTACAGTAGTCAATGCACACTCTCTTTTGACAGTTTTCTCACTGTTGGTTGTGATCATATCATATCTTGGGTGAGTTTTCCCAACTGTCGCTTTTGTGCACTTCGATTTCCATTAGTGTCGTTTTCGCATTCTCGACCTTCGTTTTTTCTTGAATTTAGTTTAACAAGTGTCAATTTCATGTTATCTTCACTCTAGCATGTGTCTCTTTCATTTTCTTTAAGCCTTTACGAGTGTCGTTTGCACTTTTCTCTTACTTTTGCAAGTGTCATTTTTTGGTTAGGGAAGCATCACATCTAGTCAAAGCGAGTCATTTGTACATTCTTGAAGGGAAGTTTTGATGCATTGTCCTACAATATTGTGTTCCATCTATCATAAAGACATGAATTAGACACATTCCCCAAGTTTTATACACTAATGTACTGGTGTCATCATTGTCGTCATAAATTGTATCTTAAGTGTCGCTCTTCAAGGAGGATGTTGTTTTGTCGTCGCATTAAGGGGATCCTGTTGATTCTAAGTGTTAAGAGTTCAATGTTGTGTCGTCAATTATTTTGAGTGTGTGGCCATGTTCATTTCCCACTTTGGTTTCATCTCTGCCTCGCTAGTCGCACACATAGTCAAATTTCGAAAGATTTTCTGCCTAACCAACTTGGACCCTTGCCACCCCTCTGATTAACTTGCAAGGTTCATTTTTATCTGCATTTTGATTGTTGTTTGGCATATATAAACAAGTAAAAATAATTATTATTAGTTTGGATACATAACCAACTTAGAGTGAATCATAAACAAGTTTTGAATGTATAGAGAATGTATTACAAGTTTTAGAATTACATTTTTTTTATTTGAACATCGTTGAAGTATAGGAAGAGTAGGTAAAAGGAAAAAAAATGCAAATCATAGACACGTCAATGAGGGAGTAATGATGATTTGACATTTTTTCAAAGCTTGATATATAGGTTATGTAAAATTTGAAAGTGTAAACATACATATGGTGAAAGTAGTAATGAAGAGTATTACAAAAATATACATTATTATGGCATCTCTTATTGAGAGGAGAAGAGAAAGATAAACAAGTTTTGCTTTCTTCTTCTTAGTTTTTTTTCAACAATATTGAATGATAGAATGAATGGATTAGCAAGCAAGAAACCAATGTATAGCCATGTAAACAATGAAGGGAAAAAAATGAATTAAAGTTTTTACAAATGTTGATATCTATATTACGTAAAATGCAAAAGGGTAAGCATACATATTTTGGAATAACTAAAAAAGAGTATTTGTAGTGAAAGTGTGCATCACAACAACATGGGCATAATTTACAACAATATGGAATAATGAGCTTTGCAGAAATGTTAATTTATGTACAAATAGTAGTGTTTGAAGAAACTCTGAAAAAAATTCAAAGGTGGTGAACAACAGGTCGTTTTGAAGTGGACATTGCTTGAATGTTTGTGAGGGCTTCTTTGCATGCAGAGGCATATTGTATTTCTTCTGAATTAATCAGTATTGGTTGCAAGCACTCGACACCATTGAAGTAGATTGTTTTAACGGAAAGTGTTAGCAGGAAGTGGTGCCCTGAAATTCGGCCACAAATTTCTTGAAGATCAGTCAGTTCGATAGAAAGAAGGAACATGTCTTTTTCCATAATTCCCATGAGCTCATTTCTTGCATCATTGAAAGTTGTGACGTTTTGTAGGTGCCCAGTGTGGTCATGTAGCTCAATTTTCAGTTTGTAATGGTAGTCACATTTTGGGAAGTCGTCGTTACACTTTGTACAATGCCAAAGATTGTTAGAATGCTCCGTAACCTTTTTCATGCATTGTTTTCCATTGAAATCTAATGGACATGCAAGAAAGTAGAAGTCATCCATGTGAAGAGCAGTTATTGTTGCATGAACTAAAACCCATATTTCTTTCGCGGAGGCTTGCATGTAAGCAATTTCATAAATCGTCTTTTATGTTAGGGCACATTTCGAATCACCACCATAGTTTCTATTCAAAGATGGAGAAGAAGAGCTATAACATGTTTCACGGAACCATGCATGTAGTTGATGAGTTTATTCAACTTGTGGATTTATGATGAGGGTGTTAGTTGATATCGTCCCTATTGTGGTTCCATTAAATTCAGATACATGACCTCCTTTGATTGCAAGGATTGGTGGGTTGTCAAAAGAGTAGAATTCAGTAAGGTTTTGTCCTATAGAGTCACAATGACCTCCCCATAGTGTTACATCACTGCTAAGACCTGACTTGTATTTTAATATGAGTGTTTTCCTTAGTGTTTCAATTCTGTCTTTTCATCAAATCGTTGATGCATGTGAGGTGGAGGTAACAACACCAATGACATACACAATCGTATTTGGGCTTGCATTTTTTATTTCAGCAATAGTTTTGAAGTGAAAGCTCTGATAAAGAAATGTTGGATCATCTATGGAACATGGATTGGCAGTGGATGCAGAAAACAAGTAAATTTACCATTTGTTCTTGAGGTGGTTCTAGTTTTGGTTTGCTTCTTTAACTGTGCCATTTGAAACAATGTATAGCTGGCCAACTTGAATTAGACTGTAAAGAGATTCAGCCAATTCACCATATGCAGAAAGGTGGATCTCTTCTTTATCATGATTGATAAGGTCAAATCCAAAAACTTTTCCTGAGCCTCACACATTGTTGTAAGTCTTCAATGTTGTTTTTGTAGAAGCTCTACCTTGGATTGACCAATACTTTTAGTAGGGATTGAGCGCCTTGAAAGGAATAGTTGTAGTTGTCAACGTAATTAGTGGAGCAACTACAGAGGGCAAGTTCTCTTGTGTTGATGAAGAGCTATATTGGGATGTACCTGCCTTTGCATGTAGTAGTGTTGATGAGTCACTGGTTAACACTGCTTTACGCAACACAACTTCAAGCTCAACAACTTGGATAGACCTTATGTAAACAAATGAGAAAGGAATTAATGAAGATTCCATTGTTTTTTGTAATGCAGGAAGAGTATAGAAGACAAAAAATAAAAGAGGGTAAATTCAAATGTTGGGCCTTACAAGGAGTTTTGAAGCACTGTGCAAGCTGCTTTTTTAAGTAGAATGATTGAGCCGATTTGGATGTCTTCAGATGCAACTTGTGGGCTATACGAAGATACTAGAAAATTCTTGTGTTGATGTCTTTCATTAGATAGAGTAATGTGGAAGTGTGAGGATGTAGTTTTTAATGAGGTAATATAACCAATATCGATTATCTGGAGTAGTGGTTGAATATGAGTGGAACTATTCAGTAAAAGAGGAATGGCATTCGTAGTCAAGGCTGGCTCCATAATATTAACAGAGGGCAATCTTTTTTTCGTGATAGTAATACGTGTAATTCATCAAATTCACCAAGTTGGAAGGATAGTAATAGATCATCTAATTCATGCCATTAGAATTAGTCTTCACACAGTTGAATTATACAAATTACAAATTTAGAATTGACCTACTTCCGTCCAACACAAATTCTAATAAAGAAAGATGTGATGTGAATGCAAAACACATGCTAACAAGGCTAACTTTTGATGGTGAAACAATAATAAGGGCACAGGATATGAAAGTGACATTTTCATTTACAACACTATTAAAGACGATTTGACATTGTAGCACAAATTTTTTTGACATTTTTTTGCATAAATTAAAAATGCTTTATGTAAATTCCTTGCTATGTATGTAAGGTATTTCTAAACCTTTTGAAGACTGTAAAGATGTTTCTAAAACCCTTATAAAGTGATCATAATCTGCCTGAACATGTTGTCTCATGGACATCTATGAATTGTGCATGTGCCCAGAATGGGTTAAACTAAATACAGACCACTATACATGCTTGATTGATATTCTTGCCTAGGTTGGGAACATGGATGAGGCAGAGAAATTAATAAACAACTTAGCGCATGAGCTGTTGAAATTTTCATTCACATCACTATTAAAGACGAGTTGACCTTTTAGCACATAAATTTGTAACATTTTTTGGCATAAATTCAACATGATTTATGTAAGTTCCATGCTATGTATGTAAGGTATGTGTCTAAACCTTCTCAAAACTATAAAAATGTTTCTAAAACTCTTATAACATGCTCATAATCTGCTTGAACATGTTGTCTCATGGACAACTATGACTTGTGCATGTTCCTAACATGGGTTAAACCAAATACAGACCAATATAGCTGCCTGATTGATCTTCTTGCCCATGTTGGGAACATGGATGAGGCATAGAACTTAATAAACAACTTACCAGATTGATATGGAACCATATAACATTGGAACATATGTAATGCTCTTAAACATGTATGTTACTGCTAGAGAGTGGAAGGATGTAGTAAAGGTGAGGAAAATTATGAAAGACATGGGGTGAAAAAGGAGCCAGGATGTAGCAGGATGCAAACCAGATAGAGGGTGCATACATTTGTGGTAGGAGACAGATCCCATCCACTGTTTGGCAGAATCTCTCCCATGTCGGAGAAATTGCAACTGCAGATGGAAGCAATAGGGTATGTGTCATATATTCAATTTTCCTTACATACCATGGAGAAAGAGACCAAGGAACTCACTACTAAAGGCTTCATTTGTCTTTTGCTAGCTAGCATTTCCCATGAGTAGACCAAACCTAGCTAGCGAAAGAATTTGGATGGCATACAAGCCATGTTCAAGGAGACATAAGGGCTAATATAATATCCATATAGATTTTATAGTTCATATTCATTGACAAAAGGATCAAATCTCTTCATCACCCTTATCCATCCCTAATCTTTGTTACAAAGATGGAGATATATTCTAAGAGAGTGAAGGAATAATGAACCTTATTTTTGAAAGAACAAAAGGCTTGTCTAGCAGCCTAAGGGAGGATGTACTTATTGGCAGAGGTTAAAAGGTCAAAAGAGACCCCAGAAGGTCTACCACCTCCATCCAAATTCCCAAATTTATGTGCAGAACTTGAATATCTTCCCTAGAAAGATAGAATCCAATATATCAAAACTCTGAGATCTAAAATACTCCATCTATACCTATGCACTAAGGAAATTTGAGATCAAATTCATTAGAGGACTATTTCGAGCATAAGTTCTATTTGTAGACTATTGTCAAAAGTGCCAAAGTTATGAAGAAAATTCTTTATGAAAAATGAAATCCATATCTTACTTTTGTGCATTCAAAGTGCAAGCTATATAAAAAGAAGTCCTAAGCACATTTCTTGTTTAAAGGGTTATATAATCTTAAATAATATTTGAACTAAAGGCTATAGTTACCAAGAAAGGGGAGACAAGACTCCTATTTTGTCTTTGGGCATAAAGGAAACTGAAATCTAACAGTGCTTGAGACCCACCTTAAAGTCTTGTAGTAGAGTAGAAACATATATATACGTATGTGTTCTACCTTAGATCCAAATTCTAAGGTAGTGGGGATAAGGCAACATCCATACTACCTCTAATACCAACATATTTTATATATATTCATTTACTAAACTACCTTATATTCTATAGTTTATTTATGTTGAATTATGAAATTCTATTATATCTCACTAAAATTTACTGTCAAAATATTGCTTATTAGTGTTGAAACTTCCATTGTTAATGCCGAATGACAACATTATGGTTGTTCCTTCTATTAAAATAATTTTCTGGGTTTTCTATTATGAGTTGTGTTTAGCTAAATTGGTCCTTATAGATCTTGGCATGAGTATGAAAGAAGTTGTACAGAAAGCAGAGTAAATAGTAGAAAATTACATAAATAAGACCAAGCCAAGTGAAAGAAATTGGAGGATATACAAGGCTTGTTCAAGGAGACATAAGGACTAATATAATATCCATATATAGTCTGTATTCATAGACAAAAGGATCAAATCTTTTAATCACCCTTATCCATCCCTAATCTCAGTTACAAAGCTGTAGATTTATTCTAAGAGAGTGAAGGTATAATGAACCTTACTTTTGAAAGAACAAAAGGCTTCTCCACCAATTTAAGGGAGGATGTACTTATTGACAAAGGTTAAAAGGTCAAAAGAGACCTCCAAACATCCAAACTTTAAAGTGGACACAGAGAGATTAATAAAACTAAACATTGGAAGTTGAGACTGCATTTGTTGTTGTTTTGGGAAAATTTAGTGTTCTTGGACAAACACCTAACCATCTAGAGTTAGTAGTGGGTCTAGAAACAATAGACATAGCAATCTCTACCTTTTATATAATTAATAGATTAAACAAGAGAGAAGAGAAACCTACTTGTAGTTTTCACTAGCTCCTTGTCTCCCTTGATTGATCTTGCTGCTCCTTTCCGTACTTAAGCCACCTAAAAAGTACCTGCACAAACATAGAGACAAAAACCCATCAAGGCAAATGATAATGATCTATTTCTTATAAATAACATGGAATCGGGAACATGATATACATATGAAAGAGTCAACATATAACACAAGCATAAGGAAAAAGTTTCTAAGACTTTATTGATAAGAGGAAGAATTACAACCCATATGTGCTTGATCCAGTGACACTCTTCCAATTCAATCCTCTTCACCTCACAACAAGAAAGACACTTCAACACTAATACAATACTTGTAATCAACTCAAAACTCATACCAACAACATCTCTCTATAATCTTCAACCTCCCTTATCACTTAGATGAGTGGTCTTTTTCTAGGTGAATGGAGGAGGTTATGCCATCAATGGTGATCATGACTGCCTTTCTAAATTTAGAAATCAGTTCCATGGAAGAAGGGATAGGGGATTGATGTTCCCTGACTCACTTGCTCATCCAAATGCGAACATAGAGGAGAAGGTGGCATTGAGAAACTTCTAGAGGTTTCCAATGGATAAGGAATCTTCAAACCCTCAAGGAAATTTGCTCAAACTCGCCCAGCACAGGCCAAAGAGGGACCAAGTGTGCTGCATAACACCCTGACAATGTATGGTTTGTATTGCAACGCACCCTAATGAAGGACTACTTGATCTTCTTAGAGGCAACTTTTGGATGTTTTCAGTGATGGAACTTCTTGGGAAGTGAGGCATTATGATGTTCAACTTCTTTAGGGCATGTAACAACTGCATTAGGGGTTGAGAGGTCCTAATAGTATTGATCTGTAAGTTGGGGTTGATGTGCCCAAATAGATCTATAATAGTTTCCCCCTAAAGCATGAAGTCGAAAATATATATGTCGAGTGAAATTCTTTATCATGAGGAGAGGAGATTTTGAAACAGAAGGTGACTTGCATCAATTACAATACATATATCATGATTATTTGATTTTTCTCATGAACTAGCTGAGGGAAGGCATACCCATGCTCAACTTATAAACTTTCATTACATGTACAAATATAGTCGTCTATAGATATAGACCCATGAATGTAAGGCCCTTATACATTTGATTTAGTACGCCTGAAAATATCGCAGCCCGGATGGATGAAACTAGATCCGGGGTCTTCAATCTCGTTCAATATTTTGCTCAAGTACAAGCCTAACCATGTGAATAGATGTTCTGAAGTCAAACATGGAAAGACATCATCTGATTACCAACCAATGATGTAAACCGTTAACAAACGCGAGAGGAATCACTGATAATGCTAATGACCCTCAAGGTACTACAGTACATTTTGCATGGTGTGAATAAATAATTTGATGTCGAACACCATACAAAGTCTTTCGGTCGAAGGCCAGTGATGTCAACCTATCATTTGAAGCAAGACACCTGCCATTGATGTATGCAAGCTTCAAGGTACTAAAGGGGTGTTTCTAAGTCAACTTCTTGGATGATGTGCTGATGTCAACAAGAAGCAACTCATCGCAAGAGGGCCTTGATGTGTTCCACATCTACAAAACAAAATGAGGTATATAATTTTGTAGATGAAAAATTGACTAACGACAAAAAAGGTTTAGGAATGGCGATCATGAAAATCAAGGTTTATGGTATTGCAAAGGATGAAGTTTGAACTGAATGACTTCTCTTGAACATGTCGGTGACACTAAGATGAATTGGTAGCATTGACCCAAAACAAAGCAATGGATGGTATGATAGACCAATGGTGTGATAACCATCAAGTTAAATGACCCAACTCACATAGTCACGATTATGAAGTGAAAGTGTCATGTTCAAGAGCGACTTGCTACCATAAAGTTTTCTCAACTTTTTCCATTTTCCCCAGTCATTGTTGACCAGTATTCTTTATTTTTTATCAAGCTTGAGGAGGGTAACATATGCTTGTCGTATAATTTCACCTTTCAAGTGAATCCATCGCTATTTGATGCTTTAACGAGTCTAGCGAAGGTGAAACTTGGTCTTGTCTAGATGGAAAAGTTTGTCTCTATTTGATGTTTTTAAAGAGTTTAATGACAAAGACAACTTGGTCCTTTTCATGTTTAGAGAGTTTGAAAAAAGGACGAAAAGGAAACTCCACAAGTTCTTTTTCGTAAAATAATATTTCGAGTCTGAAAAAGCGTAAAATAATACAAGAGAGATATCATTTCCAATCCTTTAATGAGCTGGAATAAACAAGCACTCGATGATATTTTCATTTTTAGAGAGTCTGAAAAGAGTTTAAAGGAGACTCTAAGGAGTTTCTTTTTTCATTTTTAACAAAGCTCGAGAAAGAGATAAAAGTTTGCTTTGTGGTCAAAGATGTTCAATTTACACTTGAGCATGTCAAATTCTACATTTCAGCGATTAAACCTGCTCAAAAATTCATCAAAATATATTAGGAGTACCTGTTAAATGGATAAAATGAATAAAAACCAATGTTTACTCGATTAACGTGCAAGAAATGAACATAAAAACAAGTTTATTATTCATTTTTACCATTTCACTTTTACCCTTTAACTTTGGTGCTCTGGAGTAGTTTTCTACCTCAAAGTTCACTAGCTGATTGCAGAGGATTTAGTGAACCATTTCTTGTGTCGTCCAGACTAGGTAAGAGCTATCCCTGTTTTGTTCCATTTTATTCCATTTATTTTCAGTTTTGAGCAAAAATTTTTAGTTTTTGAGGCCCCTAGGGTTTCATTTTTTGTACTCTAGATTAGCGCACCATTTCAATATTGAAAGGTGCACTGCATTGCACACACCTAGAAGGTTGTATGCATTGCAGTGCACTGTCTCTAAGGGAGGGGTGTGATGGGCACAAAAACAAAATTTTGACAGTTGTTTTCTCCCAAATGTTCTATTGTTTTTTGCAAAAAATGGATCCTGATTTGTCTAATGGTTGCATTTCGGACATTCATCAGATCAAAATGGTGATTATATGGAGAGAACGAGAGCATGAAGAACAAGACATGATTGCCTTAAATAATTAGGGAGCAATGGATGCCCTAGGAAATTGTGGGTTACTGAAGTATTTTCGATTATCCAACATGCGACAACAAATTGAGCTTTTACAGTACCTTGTTCATTCTTGGGATCCTACCGATCAGGTTTTTCACATTAGGAGTAAAATGATCCCCTTTACCATCGACGATATTTGCTTTCTGACTGGACTATTGAGGCGAGGTGCCCCCATCTCATTATCAGGATTTACCAGAGGAGGTGAATTAGTGAGAGATTATATAAGACAGTTCTACCGGGAAGCAGCTCAACCTAGCAAAGATAGAAAGATCAACATTAGGGATGTTAATGATTTACCATTGAGAACAATCCTTTTTTGCCCTTGCCAAATTGGCCGGCAGTGCAACTTTACAATTGGCTAACAGGTCATATATGCAGTATGCTTTAGAGTGTTTGGAGCCAAAGGTATTCAACTGGTGTGAGGCAGTTCTTTCATCCATGAAAGAACAACTGACCAAGGTAAAGAATGGAAATACAAAAAATTTTGGCAATGGGCCTATCTTGATTTCTTTTTCCTTGGAGAGAATTCCACTCATGCAGCCACAACACATCTCATTAGGAGTACCTAGACCTAGAGACCCACGGATGTAGAGGTGGGTAGATCTTATGGCTAGGCATGCTGGCTAGTCATTGATCTCATTTACTCCTGCTTTCTTCGAGTGGTTTGACTGACAAGAGATGACCTTTGCAGAATATCCAAATTTAGGAATGGATTTTCGTGGTAATCTAGATCTGATGTTATCGGTTGGAGATCATTGGAGTGCTATTGGTAAATTGTTTGACCAAAGTGTTTTTGTTTTTTAAAGTTTCTACTCTTTTTGTGTTTTTTTTTTATATTGCCAAGACTAAACAAAAATTTTAATATGTATGCAGATGTTGGACCTATTTGACCTGCGGGTATTCGACAAGAGGTAGGTGTGCCAGTACAGAGAGCTGTTGGGAGAGAAGTTCTCCAAGACTTGGATTTAGCAGAGACATTGGCCAAGCTACAGGATCACATAGAGGGTTTGTCACTAGGTATTCTGGATGTACGGATCAAGGAGTTACCTATGCGATTGCAGTGTCACACCATTAGTATGTTGGTTCGTTGGATGAGACTCCTACACATGATAGCATAGGCTCTGACCCGTTACCATGGGTAGCACTAGTCTACTTGGATATTTCCTGCATACATTTTTTAGTTTTTTGGGTGAGATGACCATTTTTGTCTTAGACACAAACTGTTTGTACAAACTTATTTACAACTATCTATTTTACTTTCAGAGTTTTATTATGGTTTAAGTGATGCAATCCAATTTAAATGATGATGTGAATTGAAAATGTTTACTTTACAAATGTTGCAAATGTCTATTTAACACAGAGTTCGCTAGAGAATCATTTAATGTGTTTAGATTTATGGAAATATGTTGATATTGAATAAACTCAAAATATCTTTCCAAAATATGAACTCTAAGGAACATGCAATGAATTCCTAGGTTTTGGATGGTATAAACGCCAGTAAGTTGTAGTACAACAAGTTGTGAGTGTAGCATAATGACGATTCTGCGTATGCCAAGTGAAATGGCATCAGAGAGGAGTTCAATCAACGCACTATACTCAGCGATATTATTTGTTGATCGTCCAATACATATCCCTCTAAAACTCACTAACTCACCACTTGGAGTGAAAATGGCCCATGCTGCAGAAGATAAATTATGTGTACTACGACTAGCTCCATTGACATAACCAACAAATGGTTCCGAAAAGTTTGACATCTGCAACAATTGCGAAGTGGATTACTTAACCAAAATAAGAACTCTAAAAGAAACACACACACACACACACAATCAAAGCATATATACAGTGAGTTTTACTACACTTAATTAAGCATAGTAACATTTAAGGTACAACCCATTTCGAGGCTGCGACAATGGAATCCCATCATAGTACACTAACTCATAGGCACCTTTTGTCAACACCTGTTTAACAATGTAAGGGCCCATCCATAGTGGTTTGAATTTTCCTGCTCCAAGTTTGTTAGAATCCTGATCATAAAGAAAGACCAGGTCACCTTCCGAGAAAACACGAGGCTTAACATTTTTATCATATTACGCCTTGATGCATTTTTTATGCGCATCGTTAGCCACTATGGCATCATGATGGGATTCATCCAAATGGATTAATTCCAAGAAATACACTTCTTATTCAGAAGTGTTAGGTAGCAAGTTAATCATGAGTTTAAGAGACGAGATTTCACATTGGATTGGTAAGACTGCTTCCAAACCATACACCAAATGAAAAGGTGTAAATTCGGTCACATTACTCACCAAGGTTCGATATGCCCAAAAAGTTGAGTACAGAATTAAATGCAAATTCCTTTTATGGACTCCGATCATTCTTCACAACATGCGCTTAAGGACTTTGTTGATAGCCTCAACTTGTCCATTAGCTTGCGGGTAGTATGGAGTAGAACTATCATGTGACAGTCCTAATTTGGCAGTTAATTCGACCATCATGTGATTGCAAAAATGCAACCTATGATCTATAACTATGGCTTGTGGTACACCAAACCTGGCAACCACATGGTTGAAAAAAAAATAGAGTAGTTGTTTTGCCACTGTTGTTAAATGTTGGCATCGCCTCGGCCCATTTGGTAAAATAGTCAATGACGACTATAATATACCCATGCCCCCAGCCGAGGTGGGGTTACATGTCATAAAGTCAATGCCCCATTTTTCAAATGGGCCAACAACAATGACTAGATACAGTGGTGCAGGTGGTAATCTAGTTTTAGGGTCAAATATTTGGCAAGCATGGCAACTTCTGACAGTAAGAATGCAATCTTTGAATATGATTGGCCAGAAGTAATGAGCATGTAGAATTTTCTATGCAGTTGCATAACCAGATAAATGCCCTCCACAAGCACCTGAATGACACTCATTCAAAGCTTTTTTAGCCTCCTCATAAGTAAGGCACCTCCGTAAAATTGTATTGACACCACGACGATAAAATGTATCACCAATGATTAGATAATGTTTGGCTTGATATCAAGTATGTCGTTCTTTAGAGCGAGAGGTATTAGGCTGAAAAGCTTGGGTCTGGAGATAGATCAGTACGTCTCCATACCATGGATCACTTGATGAGATAAGAAACAGAGACTCATCCAGATTGATGCTTCTGATGTTAAATCATTGGAGGATGAGGGAAGATCGCAAAGTAACTTGGCAAAGACAAGAGATTTCTTTGATTTAGATTTGATGAATTCAAAATCAAACTCCTGCAAGATAAATATCCATTTAGAATATTTGCCTCGCTTGAAAGGATGCCAAGGCTAACTTTTCTACATATGAATACTTTATGTATTGTTGATATTATGACTCAAACGGTAAATAGGATGTTCAGTTCCATTTTCTTCTTGAACTAAAACCATACCAATGGTTGTATCTGTAGCGGCGAGATATAGGTAAAAGTATTTTTGATAGTTTGGGGCATACATTAATGATGCTCTAATCAAGGAATCTTTGAGAGCAACAAAAGAAGCTTGCACAACTAGGTCCCAATGGAAGGGTACTCCTTTCTTCAATAGACATGTATAACCTTTAGCTAATTCAACATAGTTTGGAATGAACCTCCTCAGAAAGTTTGTCCTCCCTTGAAGTCTCTGTATCTGTAACAAGTTTGAAGGTGGAGGCAAGTCAAGGATTTCCTTAACCTTAATGGGATCAAGTCGAATTCCATCTTTTGAAACTATGAATCCAAGCAATCAACCAGAGCCAACACAAAACACACATTTATGTGGATTGAGTCTTATCTTGTAGTATCAACATCGTAAGAATATTGCTCTCAAATGTTGCAGGTGATCAGTTCATTTTCGTGAATGAGCAAGAAAATCATCAAGATAAGGCTGAACAATGTGTTTGATGTCATGGAATGCATAATTCATCGCCCTCTGAAATTTAGCCCCTGCATTCTTCAAACCAAAAGGTAACTTTCGATAAGAGAATGTGCCCCATGGACAAATAAAAGTAGTTTTTGATTGGTCCTATGGGCAGATATTGATTTGATTGTAGCCAGAAAATCCATCCATGAATGAAAATATTTCACATCTAGCACATTCATTAATAATCTGGTCAATAAAAGGTGTAGGATAATTATGCTTTGGACATGCTTGGTTTACATCCCTATAATCTACGCACACTCGAATTGTCCCTTGTTTTTTCATCACTAGAACAATATTAGATACCTAATCAGTAAGAGGTACAACGAAAATGAAGCCAGCATGCAAAAGTTTTTCAACCACTGCTTTAATAGCAACAACTTTCTTAGGATGAACAGGTCGAAGCCGCTGTTTTACTGGTTTGACATCAGGGTACATTTTAATTTCATGTTCAACAATACTTGAGTCAATTCCCGTCATCTCCTCATAAGACCATGCAAAAATATCTCTAAATTCACGAAACAGAGCAGAGTAATTATCAAGTTCCAATGGAGAACATGATTTTCCGACATGAATGTTTTCTACAATATTAGGCTTGGTCGAAATGTTTATAGAAATTGTTTCTTCTATGTTTGAAAAATTACGCTCGAAATCTACAGTATTTACAGAATTTGAAAAGAAATCAACAATCAATGGGTGATTTAGTTCATCTAAATAATCTTCATTGTCATCTCGAAGGTGGGAACGATGATGTTAATCCTCCCACGACGTCTCTCCTATCATCATTGATTTGACGTTTCCTTCATTGGTAGAATGTATATGTGATAAAGGATCCGAAGAGGTACCATATTCTAATGATCTATCTACCCATACAATTGTTTAGTGCAGATTAGCGTTTACCACATAAGCCCAAAAAATTTATTGCTATGATGATTCAATGGGGCTGAATGGCAATCCCTCACTATGACCATCACTTTCAAAGTGGTTGGAAATTCTTGTAAAATCAGATGATGTAGAAGAAATCATGTTGCAAGTCTCCACTCTTGCCACTTCCACCAAACAAGATGGTGATGGGAGGGTGAAAGTGCCCATCAGGAAAGGATCTTTAAGGAGACCTACTCCAACACTTTGAAGTGATAGTGGGTTTTTGTGTATCAACAGAATGCTTCCCGTAACCTGTGAACTATTGGAAAATAAGGCTAGCTGATCAATGACTATGATTCCACCCTTGAAAGGGAATGCAATTGTACAAAAGTATGTGGAAACAACAACAACCATAGCATATACCTAAGGCCTTCCTAGTAAAATGTTGTAATCAAGGAGTCTGTCAACTACCTCAACATCAGCAATAACTGTCTTGACCCCTAGTTTGATTTTCAGGATACTCAAAATCCCATATGGAGTATATGTTCTTCCACCAAAGGCTTTTAATGTAGTTGGTGATCTTGACAATGGTGGTGAACCAAGTGTTTTCCAGCAGCTCATAGACATAATGCAAGTAGATGCTCCCTCATCAATAATAGTTCGGCGAACATTCTTATTCAGAGCTTTTACTTGGATTAGGGAAGCTAATTGTGTTGGTAACTGTGGTGAATATCCCGCATGGTTAAAAGCCACAAGATTTGAATCCGTAGGATCTATTCCACCTATTGCTGACAATAAAGCTTGTTTCTGGGAGGGACAGTTTTGCAACACCTTGAGTGTCAACATAGCGAAAGTTGATGGAGCCAGATCTTCCACTATATTATAGTTTTGAGCTACTCAAGCACGAGGATTGAATGTTGATTTGTGCACAACTCCCTTAGGTGGTTTTATTGTCAATTCAGGTACAACTGGTGGAACAACTTCAGGTGAAGTCGAGGTCGAGGTACTAGTTTGATCAGTGGCCTAATTATTCGATGATGACAGATTTCCATAATCTTTGTTTCTTGTTGACACCAAAACATCATTTTGTGGATTTTTGATGGATAACATGAGTACTTGGGATGTGGAAGCATTGTCAGTTGCAACCAAATGTGTCTTCGGGGTAGGAAATGAATCTGTCAACACTGCTGATGTGGTTGAAGTCTTTAAAAATTTATAGACCTCAGAGCGATGTGGACAATCTCTTGTATAATGCTCGTCATTACATATTAGACATGGATAACGAGGTTTCCTTGCTACGGTAGGGGATTCATATGATTTCTCTGCAGAGGGATTTTCTTGTTTCTTTTTGTTACTCTTCCCCTTTTTCTTACCTCTTGGTTGCTTTGGATTTTTGCCTTTGTCAGATGACACAGCATTAATATCTAAGGCATGAGTTTTTTATGATGCATTGGTAGCTTCATTAGAAACAACAAGAGTTTGACCAGATGGTCTTCTTTCCACCTGTGTGCTTGAAGAATCGATCACACCATCATTGGCATGAGAGTCCCTACTCGATTGTGGAGGTGATGGAATAATGAAAATTAGTCTAGGTGCATCAGGAATTTTATCATAGAGCATGTCAGATTGTGTGTAAATCAAATCTAAGTATTGGGCATGAGCGATAACTTGCTCTTCTGTGATGACTCCTCCTTTTGCCACATCCTCGGTGATTGATGGAAACAAGGAATTTATGAACCACTTAGCTAAAATCTGATTGGGAACATATGTCTTAACCATTCGACGACAACACCGCCACTCATGAATATGATCTAAGATATGGGTAGCAGTAGTCTGTTTAAAGTTGGTCAAGAGCTCCGTTCCAGTCTCGTATTTGATAGGTAATTGGAAGTGGGTCAAAAATGTAGTGGCTAAAGTGGTGAATTTATCAAAAGAAGCTCTCGGTAATTCAATGTACCATTTAGCATCTGGACCATTAAGTGTTCTTTGGAAAGGACAAAGTCTGATCGAATCATCATTCAAAGTGTTGGATGAACACCATAAATGAAAGGCCATAACATGATTCGATGGGTCTTCTCCAGGATTTCCGTTAAACTTCGGAATATTAGATGGTAACTTATGTAGAATTACAGGCCACCAAGGTGTATATGGAATTGGATCATTGGTGAGCCGGTTTAAATATGGTAATTCTAAAGTTGCTACGAATGACAACTGTCGATTCAAGTCAGGTTGAGCATACTTGGGATATGATGGAATTTCCTGTACAATAGGTCTTTGCATACCAACATAGGGCATCTACATTTGGTAACCTTGGTATGGTTGTTGAAGAAAACTAGTATAAGGTGGTTGTTGATAACTAGACTGAATTTGTGGTTGTCCATAACCTACAAAGCCTTATTGCCTAGGACCTTGGGAAGCCTGATATTGACCAAAACCAGGTTGAGCTTGTGAACCAAGTCCAAACTAAGGTTGGAATTGTTGGAACTGGGGTTGTTGGAATTGTGGCAACCACAACCAACTTTTGTTGCCCAGCAATGAAAGGTTGACCAGGTTGTGAATTAATTATACCAGTGTAAGCCTAGGCCAATCAAAATAAAGGTATACTAACCTAAGTCGTTGTTTTATAAAACCTTTAGAAACTTGAACCTCTTGACTTGAAACTTGTGGTTGCAAAAGAGATAGATCAGTTTGTACTAGTTGAGCTATAATAGTTTGCGCTTGTAACTATGGCACAGTAGTAACAACAAGTGTAGTAGGAATAGTTGACACAATTTGCATTGGTTGTGTTGGATATACAAGCCTTGGTTGAGTTGTCATAGTTGGTTGCCATTGATAAACTCTAATTCCAAGTTGACTTGAATATTGTGGTAAATTACCATATGGTTGTCCTCTAGACTAAGGAGGATACAATGAATAAGAAAATTGCTCTCCATACGGTGGAAATCTAGTATTTAATGGATATATAGGTCTTTGTTAACCACATTGCCTAGCATGATACTGATGTGTAGGATCAAAGTGTTGGGTTCCCATTAGAGAAGAACCAGGTAAAATTCTGGTTGAGGACATGGGTGATTACCATGGTGCAGAAGCAACCCCTGAGTGGGTTCCTAATAATGATTAGTAACCAATCGGGATAGACAATTCACCATACAGGTGCGACTAAGGTGTGGTAGAAAACATTGAAGGAGTTACAACAGAAGATTCTGCTATAGTTGCATCAAATGACACAATCTGGGATGTTAACGGTTTTTTAGCCATAGTTAACTGGCCCAAAAGTTGTCCTAAAGATTCGACGGGTACTTGAAAGGAAGCAGGATTAGATGAAGCAAAGTAATCAGGAGTAATAGGGTAAAGATAAAGCCTACTTGCAAAGTGAAATGGGGTTCTAGGTGTGGACTCTCCTACTAATTCCTCCTCTATGGAAATCAAACTTGGTGGAAGGACTTGACCGTCAGGTCTGTAAAAGATTTCTGGTGTTGACGAAAGTGTAGTTTCAACAGTTACTGATGTCTGAGGGGTAACAACTTCTGAATATCAAAATTCAAAGTCCAGATGTTCAGGTAAATGAAGAACAGTTTCAGAGGGAGGTTCCTGAACAACTTCAGGTTTAGATGTAACTTCTATTTAAACCGGAATGGATTCTGGATGAACTTGTGGTTGAACTGATTCAAGTTCAGAAGAACTTCGTTGTTGAACAATTTCAAGTTGAGTATCAACTTTTTGTTGGACAAACTCGGTTATTGTTTTAGTAGGATTAGTGCTAATGTCCTCAAGTAATTGTGAAACTTCTTCTTTAGGAACAGATGTACCTGAAATAGTTGGAGTAACTAGAGTCTTTGTAGCTACCGAAATAAATGTTTCAGGTAACTCGAATGAAGAACCAGGAGTTCTTGATGTACTAGACTCAGTTAAACAAGACCGCTTTGGCTGAATTGGTGTCTCTTCGGGAGGCAAAGGAGGTTGGCTCGCTGTTCTCCACGAACAATGGAGTTTGGGTTGATTTTCTTCTAGAATTGCTGATTGATTCTACCAAGGAATGAGGATGTTATTCACGGTCAATTAATTTTTACGAAACTGGAACACAACTTCACTTTTTCATTTTTAAAGAGTCAAGAAAAAACAAAAGATGACTCTAGTTGCCTTCAATGTTTAATGAACTTGAAAGGACAAGTGCTCAGATAATCCTTTTACTTTTAAAGAGTCGAAAAGGAAGGAAAGTGACTGCTCTGGAGATTCTAGAAAAGAGGGTTTACTAGACAAATAAAAAAACTGCAATATACACCTTGGCAATAAATGAAAGAGAAATGACCAAGGTCTTTACGCATGACAGTCAATTTTCTCGAACACTGTGTTCAGTGCATTGCGATCGGTAAGGCGGCAAACTCAGCTTCCTAGGGATAAAGGATTTCAACCTATTGGGGTCTCCCACTATATACTCAATGATACAGGGAGCACAAGTATGTACTAGCACTTATTGAATCAGAGAGGAGGAATCACCCAACCTTAGTGATAACGACAACCACTAGATTTAAAGACATTGGAACACGTCTCTAGCCTAGACCTCTAGATGTTTTTTGATAAGTTCCAATGCGTTTTTAGATTAATTGATGTAAATTTTAGGTTGATCTTGCTTAAAATTTGCCTTTAAAGGTTCACCACGAGATGTTTTTCAAAATTCCTAAGAATGCAACTAGAATGAGAAGCACTCTTTCCATTCAGTTTTAACAATGAAAATCCTAACTACTTAGGGATAGAGCAATCAAATTTATATTGATCATAGAGCAAAGAGCAAAATCTAAATGCAAATTTTGGATTGTAGATTCCCTAGGCTATTCCTTTTAGCACACACAAACTCTTTTCAATGCAAATGCATCTATTTCTTTTCAGTTTCTCTTAATGTGAATGATGCAATAAGAAAAACTAATGCACAAACGATTCAGAACTCTTTTCATAAAAAAATGACAATTGCAACAATTTCTTTTAAAGGGAAAGGAAGACTATATGACACTTTCGATTTTAAAGAAAAGAAGATTTTTTACACTTTAAATGAAAATACAAATCAAATTCACAAATAAATCAATCTATTATTTATGAAGGAAGACTTTATGACACTTCATTTTTTTGAAGAAAAATGACAATCTTATGACACTTTTCTATCGACAAAAACAATCAGTCAAAACTACCTTTCGATAGTGGATTGCAAATGATAAAATAAATACATAAAATACATTTATCAATCCTAGTCTAAGTAGGGCCAAATTAAAGAGATAAAAAACTATTTTCAGAGAAAAAACATCATTGATATTCAACAACTAATTCAAACAAGAGAAAACTGGCAAAAACTTTCAGTTCCTACATGGGAAACTGACCCTCAAGGGATCAGTGCAGGTAGTAGACAGAGATAGTGCATTGAATCGCTCTGTATCTATGCAGGAAGTGCACTGCAGTGCACTGTGTCCTTCATTAGATTGCGTTGGTGACAATGAGCCATTCTGAAGGCGTTCTTGACACAGTTTTGACTAAATTTTCAATGAAAGAAGACTGAAATTCAATGAACGACCACAAGTACAGTATGTAGAAATTTCTTAAGAGGCTGATAAGATACTAAGATGGATAATCTAGTCCCCAGTGGAGTCGCCAATTTGTTTTGGGAAAATTTAGTGTTCTTGGACAAACGCCTAACCCTCTAGACTTAGTAGTAGGTCTAGAAACAAAAGACAAAGTAATCTCTACCTTTTCTATAATCAATAGATAAAACAAGAGAGAAGAGAAACCTACTTGTAGTTTTTGCTAGCTCTTTGTCTCCCTTGATCGATCTTACCACTCCTTTTTGTACTTAAGCCACTTGAAAAGTACCTGCACAAACACAGAGACAAAAACCCATCAAGGCAAATGATAATGATCTATTGCTTATAAATAACATGGAATTGAGAACATGATATACATATGAAAGCGTCAACATATAACACAAGCATAAAGAAAAAGTTTTGAAGACTTTACTGATAAGAGGAAGAATTACAACCCATATGTGCTCGATCCAGTCACACTCTTCCAATTCAATCCTCTTCACCTCATAACAAGCAAGACACTTCAACACTAATACAATACGTGCAATCAGCTCAAAGCTCATACCAACAACATCTCTCTACAATATTCAGCCTCCCTCATCACTTAGATGAGTGGTCTTTTTATAGGTGAATGGAGGAGGTTATGCCATCAATGGTGATCATGAATGCCTTTCTAAATTTAGAAATTGGTTCCATGGAAGAAGGGATATGGTATTGATGTTTCGTAACTCCCTTCCTCATCCAAATGCGAACTCAAAGGAGTAGGTGGCATTGAGAAACTTCTAGAGGTTTCTAATGGATAAGGAATCTTCAAACCCTCACGGAAGTTTGCTCAAATTCACCCAGTGCAGGCCAAAGAGGGACCAAGTGTACTGCATAGTACCCTGACAATGTATGGTTTGTATTGCAGTGGATCCTAATGAAGGCCTACTTGTGCTAATCTTCTTAGACACAACTTTTGGATGTTTTCAGTGATGGAACTTCTTGGGAAGTGAGGCATTATGATGTTCAACTTCTTTAGGGCATGTAACAACTGCATTAGAGGTTGATGGACCCTAATAGTATCGATATGTAAGTTGGGGTTGATGTTCCCAAATGGATCTGTAACAATTTTTATAAACCCTTTTGCCTCTCGAGGACTATGGGAATCCATTTAGTGTACAATGGCAACAAGTGGTTGCCATACCTACATAAACACTATCTTCTCTATATGTTACAATCCCTTATCAGGTGAGACATGCTCAATGGGATTTAAGTTCAAGGAGACATAAGGAATAATATAATATCCATCTAGATTCTATAGTCTGTATTCATTGACAAAAGAATCAAATTTCTTCATCACCCTTATCCATACCTAATCTATGTTACAAAGATGCAGATCTATTCTATGAGAGTGAAGGTATAATGAACCTTATTTTTGAAAGAACAAAAGGCTTGTCTAGCAGCCTAAGGGAGGATGTACTTATTGGCAGAGGTTAAAAGGTCAAAAGAGACCCCAAAACATCTTCCACCTCCATCCAAATTCCCAAATTTATGTGCAAAACTCTCTTCCCTAGAAAGACAGTCTCCAAGATATCAAAACTCTGAGATCTAAGATACTATCTCTACACCTATACACTAAGGAAATTTGAGATCAAATTCATTGGAGGAATATTTTGAGCATAAGTTCTATTTGTAGATTATTGTCAGAAGTCCCAAAATTATGAAGCAAATTCTCTATGAAAAACGAAATCCATATCTTACTTTTGTGTATTCAAAGTGCATGCCATATAAAAATAAGTCTTGAGCATTTTTTTTTTAAAGGGTTATATAATCTTAAAGAATATTTGACAAGCTGAACAAGTTTGCCATAAAAACAGGGTAACCTTTTGCCTCTCGGGGACTATGAGAATCCATTTAATGTACAATGGGAACATGTGGTTACCATACCTACATAAACACTATCTTCTCTACTTTGTTACAATCCCTTATCAGGTGAGGCATGCTCAATGGGATTTAAACCTAGTCATCGTGGGGGTAAAAGAGGCATTGAGACAAAGTGCTTTTCTATTTTAAATTCTTTTAGCTTCAATAAGATAGAGCACAAGATATGTAACATTGTTCAGAAAGAAGTTTGATACAATGGGAAATTATGGTGGCATGCATCGTTCTCACCACTCAAAATCAAGTTGGGTGGAGCTTTGCAATACAAATTGATATATGATGTTGGACCTCTATCACGACCATATCATAATTTTGCTAGGGATGCTTCGAAGATGTTTGGGTTTCTCAAAAGGTTGTCTTACCATGGACAAATGGGACACGAACAAGTATGGCACAAAAACAGGGTAATGGAGAGCATTACTTTCCACAATCTATAGATTAAACTGACCATTAATTGAAATATATAATCACATTAATGGCATTAAAATTCAAATGAACTGAAAATAATAATTGTTTTTACACAATGGCAGGCACTGCTAGTCTGTACCAAACAATCACCTAACCCAACTCGAATGCCCTATGTACTATGCTTCCTGTACATAAAACTATACAAAGCATCATAGGATGTTAAGCTACATCCCCACAAAAATAACAGAAGGTAGGCTCTTCCCAACCAGTGACCTACCATCTACCAAAATATATGTGCAACTTGTTGGCTAGGGAAAAATAGAGAGGGCCAACATCATTTCCCTCACAAAAACTTACTATCACTTTGCCTTGCAGCTCAGTAGACATCAACTTGTAAATTTACGATTAGGTCAACCCATCTTCATCTGTACATTCCCTAGGTTTAATAATTATTTTCCCTATGGTGAGCTCAGCCATGCAACACTATTCTCATGGCTCCAAGTAAAAACCACTGAAGTCCCCAACTTCTACAAATATGAAAAACAATCAAAATAAAATTACGAATTCATCAAAGGATCAATACCTGCAAATGAAGAAAAACCTAAAACCCTGAATCCATTACTTGACAACCACATTCACCCAACCGACATCTGGTGACCCTCAAGTCTTTACCAGATTCGACCCTCTGAACAGGGTCTTCAAACCAATCACCCACATCATCGGTAGTTTTTGAGTGAGGTGGTGTGTAGGGGAGGCTTTGAGCTACACAATGTCGTAGGTTTTGAACCCTCAGATTAGATATTTGTGGATGGTATTTGGGGAGGTCCTTGGAATTCAAGAAATGCTCGCAACTTTATTCATTACACAGTCAACCATGGTTATAAGATATATGCATGGGAATTTGGTAATCTCCTTTAATTGGACCTTCTATCATTAGTTCTTTTAGTATTGGCAGTTTGCTAATCTAGTTTATTTGTACAACATTCTGACAACCAATATTTTCATTATGGGGACAGGAAATGAGTTGAGTGGAAGTGGCATGGGTGCAAGAGTCAGTGCTACACAATATGTTGCTGATGTAATTGAGCATTCATAAGATTTTGAAAGACATATACAAGCATTCTCATGAGAAGCCATTAACAATAACACCAGATGAATTCTTTGATCCAAAGTGGTTTCAAGTGCCAGAGACAGGGTCAAATTTTTTGAATCCTGTCACACGACATATATACAATCTTGGAGCAGGTACATAAGATAAAGAAAAAAGTAGGTAATTATTTTTCTGTGTTTATCAGGTGTGGATAAGAATTTGAAACATATGAGGCTTATAAATCTTTGCATTTAGCACCTACCTAAAGGGATTTAGCGCTCCTTCTCTGGTCTCTTAAGCAATGAACTTTTGAACAATTCTGAACAAGATATAGTAGAATATTGAATGAACAATTTCTGAATAGGGTATAGCAGAATACTGAATGAGCACTGAACAACCGAGCTGTAGGGCTAGATGATTACATAATTTCATTGCTATGGCAGCAAGGCGTGGAAGGAGGTTGTGCACAGTAGAAACCGGAAGCATGGTTATGGCAGCATGTCCTGGAAGAGCAGAAATCAGAACGGTTTTGGAGAGGGAGAAATCGTCCGAGATATGTAGCCAAATGTAAGAGAAAACCATATGCCAAATGTCAATCAAAGAATCAAAGTGTAGACTACTAAACTGATTAAAAAGAAGGCCTATCGGCCTAATAAGAATATGTATTGTATATTTGAAAGAAAGACATTTATCAACAAAGGTTAGGGTCTTCTATGTAGTGATATTAACCAACCATTATAATGCGAGCCTCCTAAACAAAGACAATATGAGCCACCGAAATTACCATAAAAAATAGCATAAACGAAGATCTTAAAAATAATTAATGAATTATATTTACAAAATTTAGTTTAATTTAATCATTAATACAGAGTAATAATTAATATTGGTTAACTAATAATTACATCGAAGGAGTTCTCTTTTGAAAGAGCTCACCATCTGTTTTTTTCTACCTTTTTATTTTCCATCCGTTTATTTGACTCCATTTTAGAATTCTGCTTTTTCCTCACAGTCAGAGTCGGAAGACAAACTCTCATGAACAACTCTCATGGTTTTCCATGGTTGATTTGACTCCATTTTAGAATTCCGGTTTTTCTCATAGTCTAAGCCTTATGGATCTCCTTATCCACAAACTCGATCTCATTCTTGCACTTTTTTGCGTCCTTTCCCTAGCCTGTATCGTTTTGGTAACTAGCTTGGATTATATATTTTATTTCTAATTGGTAAAAATCCAAGAGTTAAATATCCAAAGCATTATTTTGGATTGGTATTATATATAGGTCATATATTTGAGTATTTTAATATTAACTATATTCTGGATTGGTATTGTAAATAGATCATATATTTAAGTCTATTTTGGATTGCTATTATAAATAGGCCATATATTTGAGTATTTTAATATTAGCATTATTTTGGATTGATATTGTAAATAGGACATATATTTTAGTATTTTAATATTAGCATTATTTTGGATTAGTATTTTTTAATATTGTTGTTTTTGGTGATATTAAGTTTTGATATTTTTTTATTAAATATTATTTTAAAAAAATAAAAAGTTTTCACTTTATATTTTAAATTTCTCTATATAATTATTTTTTTTAATGAAAAAAAATTATTTATTTAAATTTTTATATTTTTTTTCTTGGCAAATGCTAATTCTATTAACTGTAAAACTAAGTAAAAATACAAGGGGGTGAGGCTTCGGGAATCATCCTCTGAGAGCACTCAGAACATCATAAACTATCTCTTGTGAGGGAAAACTAGATACATAAGCAAGAGAGTAGATATAGCCACCAGGAATTAACCACAGAAACATGAAGAGGAGGTGAAAACCGTTTGTTTAGAGCATATAACTAGAACACGAGACCATGACACTGCACAAAATTCCAGAAGATTTTACCAATACTGAGCAACATATAGAAAATTAAGACCGCATGTATGAAGATTCTTGGCCTGAGTTGCTTCCATAACTGCTTGAGCTTGATCATGTTAGATTTCTAGAAATCAAAAATGGGGTGGGCCCAGATGGCCTCAAAATTCTGCATCCTCACGCTGAGGTTCCTCCACCACCGGACAGGCGTAATCCTTCCAAGCATCATCATGTCCCATGTCTTCATCGCCTGGGTGCTTCATCAGGGGGCGTGTGTCACTATCCATCTCTTCCAGAATTCTCGAGACAACGGTTTCCAGAGGCTGAGAGGTACTGGGAGCCTCGCTCCTTTCAAGTCTCTTCCCCTGATTTTTCTCCAAACTTTCCCCTGCAGTAACCTGTATGTTGCTTTGACTGCTGGCCTCTCTGAAAGCTTCCAGTGGAGGCTCAGACATCAGGTGCACCCGAATTGGAGGCAGAGATGCTTCTTCAAAGAAGAGAATGGTGATATTGGCAATGATTACAGGTCTATTCAATTTACTCTGAAAAGTGAAATGAGATGCTTGGAACCCATGAGACGAAATGGGATTGTGAGCAGGATCTATAGAGCTGGGAGCCGGTCGTTTTCCCCGCCCTCCCCCACTTCCCTCGAAGCGACTTCCCATTCTGCGGTGCACCATGATGAAGAGAGTCCACAGAGGCCGAGACTGGATGGTGATTGAACAATCCTGGGGACCGAAAGCAGAATCCAGAGAGAGGTTACACAACACAGAGACCAACTTGAGACACGGACGGCGGGCCTGTAAATGCAAGGAATGCGACGCAGGAAAAGAAGCAGGGGAGGCTAAAAGCTTACCAAAGTTTCCAGAGACCAGACTGCTATCTAAACGCCAAACATTCCCAAGCCAGAGATGAACATGAAACGGAATACACAAAGAAAACTGACCGTTGTTTGCAGAGAGCAGCCAGCCTTCGAAACCCACTTCCAGCTTTAACCAGAGACATGAAGGCAGGGCACTTACAGTGGTAAGAAAATCCGTGAACACCATGGATAAAATAGCCGAAGCCATACCTTGGATGGGATGAGAAGTTAATGCAGAGAGCATGCCAAATCTTTTGCTCTATAACTGATCCGCCCAGAACCGAATGAGCCTCTTGAATGTCACACACTTCAACCAAGTAAGTTTTTGGAGAGTCGCGCGGGTCTGCATCTGGCAGTACCAAGTGCCTCCATCTGTCCTGTGAACCATTTAAAGCACATTGATTTCATCCACATCCAGGTATTTAAATTTTTATATTAGAAAATACTTTAAAAAAATTGCAGGTCAAATCATCTCCGGTAATATGGTTATGGATGAAAATGATATGGTACAAAGAGTTTCGTAATAATATGATACAACTAACTTTTTGTTTGGTTTTGGTAACGGGTCAACATCATATATTTTGTATTTTTATGTTAATAAAAATCCAAGAATTAAATATTGAAATCATTATTTTTTATTATACTGAAAATAAATTTTAAATTTTTAAGATTTATTTTTATTTATATTATGCGTGTGTGTCTTTTTTTTTTTTATATAATATTATTATATTATTATATATATATATATTTATAATATTTATATATATTCATTTTAAATGGATTATCTAATTTTTTACTTGATTAATAAATTTTTTTAATTTTTTATAATATAGATTTTTTATTTATTTTATTTTTTATTATTAATTATTATAATTTTTTAAAATGTTTTTAAAATGCATTATTTTTTATAAATTTGGATTTTTTTTAATAATATTATGCATTTATAGTTGGTATTTGAATGATATATTGGATTCTACACAAGGATAAATACAATCTTTAAACTTTTACGTATCATCATCAAAACTATATTTACATAAGAAATTGGAATGTTTATTATATTAATTTTATATATTAATTAATCCTTTACTTAAGATATCTAAATTTTTAAAATTATATTTTTTGCACCATCAAATCCAAATTATTATTTAAGAAATTATCTCTTTTTCTTAATAATTATTTTTAAAAGTTTTAATTTAAATTAAATTATATATATATATATATATATAAAGAGAGAGAGAGAAATGTTTTAAAAGAGTTTTATGCTGTCCTTTAAATCATGAAGGTGTGTGAACTTTGCTTCAAAATGTTTTCATGTTCTTCTGTATTAAAATTATTTTTTTTTCCTTGTGTGTGTAATCTCAGTGGTTTTGAGAATCTTGTTAGGTTTTAGACTATAATTATATGAGAGGTGCTTTTGATTACTGGAGTTTGTATTCTTCTATTCAATAAAAGGAGGAATACAAAATTAAGAGTATGGGATAACAAACAAAGAAAAACTACCTTTTACAAGTTCAATCTATTTATCTTTTACAATATGTGGATGTATCCAAATGTTAAATGTTTTCTTGTGTCCAAATGTCAAATGTTGATTTCTAGGTATGAAGATAGAACATTAGTTTTTGGCTTCAATGTGTAGAGACAATGCCTCACATGTTAGCATTTCTAGCTTTTTAGGGGCTGGAATTTCCTTGTAGTCGTGACTTTAGAGTGTTGTAACTCTCATTGTGCCATTATGTACATCTTTTTCAAGTAAGATATGTTGTATTTCCCTCACTGAAAAATAAAAGAAAAATGGAATCCATTATAACATCTTATTTTGTAGGTGACAAAAAGACCTCATTTCTCATGGCCCATAAAAGTATGCATATGGCACTATAAGAACTTGTGGTAGGTACATTAAATAGAGATCTCTTTTGAGTTGTAAAATTTATAAATAAAAATTTATGAGTATTTATGATATTAAAAGGCTTTTTGAAAATAAAATTTAGTTATAAACTTAGAATTTCTTTATGAGCAAGCATTGAATAGTGGGTTCTATTTTTTATGGGTACTATTTTTGACAAGATGATCTTCTCAAATCTACTATTCCTTCGATGTATTTTTGCACCTTTAGAAGCAATTACTAGTTAATAACAAGAAAATTGTTGAGAAAAAACAACCATCTAAATTCATATGACCCACTAAAAATACCTTATTAATTAACATTATTATATCATATCTTTGATATTATTCCCATGCATTCCTCGTACTTTATATTCCCTTACATTCCTCGTACTTGGTATTGGTCTTTTAAATTTCTAGTATAAATTTGTGATATATATATGATAGTTTTTTTTTTACTATTAATTTTTAGGGTTTTCTTTTTAATGCGTTCTTATTTTTTTAGATTTTAAGAATTTGATAAAAACACCCACCACCTTAAATAATTAATTTTACTTTTATTTCCTAATTTCAAAATATTCTTAAAATCTAGAAATAAAATTAAAGTCAAATTAATAGCCATGTTAACCTGCAGCGTCATTGCCATAGTCACAATGCCGTAATCTCACCAATATGTCAACATTCAGCTTCTTTGTTATCGTAATGCCATAATCTCTCCAATAGTCCGTTGGTCTAAAGAGTTGGGTTAGTTACAGTACGTGTGGTGTGACACAGCATTTACCAATTACTACTTTGCCTTACGAATATCAAAGGAATAATGGGTGGAAGTACTATGGATGTGGTCCAATGGTTGATTAAAGGAAATTTGGTTCTACAAGTTTTATGGTCCAATACTAGACATAACTATATATGCCATATGCCTGTGAGGTGCTGCACAATTTTTCAATTGAAAAAAATAAAAGAATAATAACTCGTACAAGGTTGGGCTAACGTCAATCACTGGTTCTCGGAACATCTTCTGTAATCTATTCGATTCTCCGGGCTACAGTCGCTTCAATTGGGTTGCTTCCACTACGCGATTCCTTCACCTCCAACTTCATACAATACTTCATTCTTTCGCTTCCAAGTTTACTATATATATTCATAGAATTCTTCATTTAAATATGCAGTAACCTGCGCATACAGTTGGTGCCAACAGTTTTTCCAGCAATCATGTATAGGCCGCCTTCGCCACCGCCCCCGCCACACGCACCTCCACGGCCTTATATTGATCCATATGCGCCTCCGCCTCCGCCACGCCCGCGCCCACACCCACGGCCTCATATTGATCCATACGCACCACATCCACATCCACCACCGCCACGCCCACGCCCACACCCACGGCCTCATATTGATCCGTACGCCCCTCCGCCTCCGCCTCCGCCACCGCCACGCCCACATCCACACCCAGGGACTGATCCGTATGCACCTCCTCCACCGCCGCCGACTCCTCCATTTGACCCATTCGCGCCCGCTTCTCCGCCAGGACCTCCATTTAATCCTGGGCCTGATCCGTATGCACCTCCTCCACAGCCGCCGACGCCTCCATTTGACCCATTCGCGCCCCCTTCTCCGCCAGGACATCCATTTAATCCATTTTCTCCTCCTCCACCAGGTGCTTACTGGCATGGTCCTAAAAGGGCTCTTATTTTTTCTCTTCCTCGGGGCATTTTCCGTCCTCCGTTTTGTTGAAGGGATTAGCACTACACTACTGCAACCACATATCAGCTGAGCAATTATTTTTGAATGTCATGTCTTGATAAGTATTTCTTAGACTAAAGTAATAATATCTTATCTTACTTAGGTATTTGGTAGCTTAATTCGCATATCGCATATCTCAGGTACAGCATTGTGATTTCACCGCTTGGGGTTTTACACAGTGCAGAATGGGTAAAGGCAATGCTCTGGCGTGTTGACCTCTCTCCATGAAAATGTTTTTCCGCCGTATTTACATAAAGTTGCGGTTTGTAGTGGCTGGGTGGTCCATCAATATTATATATGTAAAATGGAAAATGTATTCCATGTATGCAGAGAGGTAGTAATGTTTTAAACTCTGAAATTTCATTTCCTCTTCACTTGTATTTGTATGTATTATAAAATAAGAAGATGGAAACTGTCTGAATTGTAAACATAATTTTGTTTATTTCTTTGTACTCTCCTATTTGTGATTCCCTGACTTACAGCATAGAGATGAGACACAAAGCTAAGCTGGAGAGTTATATGGAGACTAATTATTTATGAGAAATAGGGCACACACAATGATCCACGAAGAACACGATGTTTCCTTGAATTTTTATTGATCAAATATATTGGATTATGATTTCTTTTATAATTTAACATTACAAAATTAAAAACTACACTAAAAAATTAAAAACTAGATTAGAATTCTTTTCATAATTTACAATTAAAAAAATTAGTGAAATTAGTAAAGTCAGGGGCTAATATTTTAAAATAAAATAATTTTGCATATTTTTCTTAAGGAAAATCAATTTCCAGTTTTTTAAATAATTGATTCACTCAATTTTTTAGATAAGAATATTTTATTTTAAAAATTACTAAAAAAATTGTGGCCAAATATTTTACAGATGCATATTTTAGATATCAGTAAGTTTTTAAACCTAGTTTTGTTTATTTTTTGTTTTGATATTTGTAATAGCTTGACTTACTGCATAGAGATGAGAACAATTATTGAAACAAAGTTAAGGTAGTCAATTATATAGACAGAAATTATTAATGAGAAACCAGGTACACATAATGGTTCATGAGGAACAAGATGGTTTCCTCGAATTGTAATTGATCCAGAAAAAACTTGATTTGATATTTTTTTTTGCTATAATGGACAATTAAAAACATAAAATGAAAGTCTGAAAATTTTAGGGTTAGCATTCAAAAATACTGATTTTCCATTTCTTTTTCTAAAATAAATTTATCAATTTTTATTTTGTACACTATACCCTTTATTAGACATTACAAAAAATCATTAGAAATTGGATATTTTAAAAAACTTTTTACAGACTCTATATTGGAGACTAATAAGATTGGCCAAAATTTCTAAACTTAACAAATATTTCTATCTTTACAATTTTTCTTTAGTGCTTTTGAGAGGAATTAAAAAAGTGCTTTTGAGCTGAATTAAAAAAGGTTTAAATAGAGAGTGGTTTGGTATTTTTGTTGAATTTTTTTTAATATATATATATATATATATATATTATATTTTATATATTATATATTATATTTGATAAAATGATTGGTAAAGATCTTATTGTACCATTATTTAATTATATTTATGGATGTAGAAAAAAATTATATTTTATAGGAAAATTATGCAAAATCTTTTTTGAGTTTTAAAATTAAATTTATTTTTTTTTTAAACTTTTCTGTTAAATATTTTTAAAGATGGTATAAAACTAAAATTTTGAGCAAAATAAAATAGGAAATCTACAATTTCTAACCATTCTAAACAAAAACCTACTTATTAATAATAATAATATCTAAGAAAACCACCTCATTAAAAAATATGTCAATCCTGTCTATTTCAAAATAAAATTATTGGCAGCATACAGTTTACAAATACTAAAATATGTCATTTTAAAATTTTTACTTTGTTCTCAGGTCTTTGAATTACTTTGTTTTTACCTTTTTGTTGGCTGTACAGTTTCTTATCTCTATTTTGTTGTCTGAAACCTTGGCTAGTGTTAATTGGGTAGAGATGTTGTTACTCTCCAGTTTATAATTTTCTGCATTCAGCTCTTTTTTTTGGCTATACTGTTTTCCTAAGTTTATTTTTTGGCTGGAGTGTTTTTATAAGTTTATTTTGCATTTTGAAACATTGGCTTAGTATTAATTGGGCAGAAATGTTGTTACTATCCAATTTACAAATATTAAAATATGTCACTTTCTAAAATTTCATTAAAAAAAATTGTGTTCTCAGCTCTTTTGTTCATATTCCAAATGATTGTTTTACTTTGTTTTTTCTTACTATCTTTTCCTTTTTGGAGTTTGTAACTTGAGACATTGGTTAGTGTTAATTTGGATAGAAATGTTATTCCTATAATTAATGCTATAGACAGAAAGAGACACATAAAGTTGTATCTTTTTTAGGAGACCTCTCTCTCAAATATCTACTTATTATTCCATAAGTTGTATCTTTTTTAGGACACCTCTCTCTCAAATGTCTACTTATTATTCCATGACGCATCACTAAATTTTCCAACTCTTCCAACTTTAATGGAAGAGGGAGATACCTTTTATTAAATATTTTGATTTGTTACAAATAACAGGGTATTTTAATAGTGTGAGGAAGATATCTTCATATATATTAATGAGAAAGATGATATAGCTATCATGTTGAGTGAGTGGATAGGAGTGTGTCTTTTTCCCCTTGTAAATGGATTGTCAAATATGGAACAGAAAACTGATGAGAAGAGGCATTTGAAATTTTTATTAAGAATAGTTTATTAATAATCAATTTTAAATTCAATAATATAAATTATACCGTAAGTATTATTATGGATTTAATTTTATTTTATCGTTGACTTTTTGAGAATTTAATTTGTTATGTTCATAGTATTGTTTTTGACATTTTTTTACTATTCAAAAAACTTTTAAATTATGTGATCTATTTCTCTAACAAAATTCTTAGAAAAAATTATTGAATTCTGAAAAAAAATCTTATTAGAAACAAACAATATTATTTATCATAATCACGAGTGTTGTTCAAGAGACACCTACTCAAATCAAACAAATGTTCACAAAATCCTTTTTCAATAAAATGGAGGACAACTTGCTAAACATTTTCACTCATACCAAATTGAATTTGTAAGTTCAGAGACCCAATCATACTTAACTGTAGAATTCTCCAATTCTTCAAATCTATATGACTAAATTTGGTAATTATGTTTCATGCTAGTGTTATTTATCTCTTTTTAATTTTTCTTACCATAGTAAATTGGGAGTACTTTCAGAGACATATAAGAAAATCTAGAGACTGTCACTATACCACCAAGAGTATAGCCAACAACCTGTAAGCTAGATATACCAGAAATTTATAACTTCGCAAGAGCCAAAATACTTGGTCAGAGAGATCTAGACAATGCCCAAGATCAAATCTAATGATTGTCATTATAACCTAACAAGAATCAACACTATCTAATAGCTGCACTCCACAAAAATAAGAAAGCCTACTCCTAAAACCTTATCACAAGGGGCCAAAAATGTCACAATAAAATTTAAAACCAAATAAAAAAATAATATCTCATTCTGTCAAATCCCACCCATAAAAAAATATCCCACTGTATCCACCATTAAATCATCTCATACCAAGCATGCTGGTTAGATCAAATATATTATACTTTATGATTTTTTTTTGGTACTTCTGCTTGATTGAAGTGAGTAGGTAATTTTTTATCCTTTAAACACAGCTCACTCTCCCTATTATTATTGATATTGCGGGAAATCATTTGTATGCCTACTTTGAGCTCCAAAGTGCACTCATGGTATGCTCTGTGTTAGTAATGTACAACTATGAACGACCAACTCAGCGTCTCGTGGTTTGTTCAAATCTTTACTTCATAACGAGCTAGAATTACTGGTTTAATGATGACATTAAAAATGATTAAAGGCCTTTTACCTAACCAGCAAGATACTAACTTGCTTGAGAGGTTGCATCCGGATCAGATTTTAATTCTATGTAATGAGTTCGTTGCCCATTCAACCGAACTATTATAGGTCAGCGTCCACATATACCTCATAAATTACAATGCATAGAATCAGAAATCTTTGGCTCAATCTCCACATATAACCATTGAAATTGAGTCAGACATTTTATGTGAACGGGTTTTTTCTTAAAAAAAACAAAAAGTTTTTTAACCTGATAAAAAGGAAAGCATAAGTAAAAAGATTTTTATTGTTTTTTTGTTTTGTAAACATTAACTGTCAATAGTAAGTTAAAAAAAAAATATTAAATTAAATATTTTGACAATTAAAAAAATAAGATTAAAATGTATATTTATAATATATATCGTATATATATATAATTAGTTACTGTGGTTTTAAATTGAATTATAATATTAAAATTATATTTAAAAAAATAAATTATTTACCAAAGTATATAATTTTGGCAACAACAAAATGGCATGTGGATATCTGCCAACCATTTTTTATGCAAGAATGCCATGTGGATAGCTTCCCACCATAATTTAAGCAAGTATTTGCATTAAAAATGGTGGGCAGCTATCCACATGACATTTTGTTGTAAAGGAATTTATTTGCATGGAAAATGGTGGGCAACTATATACATGGCATTGTGTTGTAAATGAATTCTTAATTACATTTATTTTCACCATTTGTCTAATAGTTGCAAAAGAATTTCAAAATATGTTAAAACTCTTACATATTAAAATGTTAATAACTATAAAATTTCTATATTTCTATAATTTTAATAAAATCCAATTCACTACTTTATTAATTTGGAGTTAATAAAAATTTTAAAAACTGTTTAAATCTAATTTTTAAAATTATATATATTAGAGGATAACCTTACTTATCTCCTATATTAGAATTAATTTATAACTTTTTGTGAAACAATTCTATTTTTAAAACTCATACCAGGGGAGTATATAATGAGTATATTATATGGATTAGAAAAAAATTATATTATGTAGAGCACAAAAAAATTCTAAATATAATAGTCTTAACCTATGAAATTGGGTCCTTATTTATTCCATAAAACAATATTTCATATGTATATCTTATAGCATAATAATGACCCTTTATATATATATATATATATGTATATGTATATGTATATGTATATGTATATGTGGTGAAATCCAAGAAATATGCTTTAAAATGATGGTTTAATTAGGTCATAAGAATTGTCAGCATCGCCTATAACTTATGAAATTATGCTTTTTAATTTTTTAGTATGCTTTAAATTTAGATAGTGAAGGAATATATTATGGTTTGTGTGCATATAAGTAACTTTGGATACTAAAAAGTATCAATTAGGAAGGAAACCATTCTTTAAACCTTGATTTAGTCCATAAAAATCATATGTATCACTCCTCATCCGTAAAAGTGAGTTACTAATCCATCATTTAGGAAAATTTTCATCTCTAGGATTTTTTATAGTCTTGTAAATGGCATTAAGTCTAGAAAATTTCGATTTTAATTCAAGACACTAAACATGTTTTATATCACAACAAACATCCATACAAAGACTTATCCATGAAATTAAGATAAAGGGAAAAACATGGTTTTAAAAACCAGATCTAGTAACCACCTCGATCCACCTCTCAACACAGTTTTTGAACCAGAACTAGAAAAATAGGATTGGTAAGATCTCAATGAGTTATTGGCCTTTAAAAACATACACTAAATAATGATTTTTTAATGAAAAAAATATTTACACAAAAACAACTTAAAATCAAGTTCAAGCAACAAGTTGGGACTTGATGGGAAGTGTTAGTGTCGGTATCTTCATCCCTCCGTTAGTGATCAAATTCTCTTGTTGCATTGCATGTTAGGTGTCTCACTCGGTCAGCTGCATTCCATTAGTATCATGGATCATCTGATGGTAGTGGCTTATTATACATTTTCCCTCATGTCCTTTACCTGCTGGCCCATTTTCATTCATCTAGATCATCCGCAGTCAATTTTTGTCTTTAAATTTGCAAAAGTCATCTTTAGGGTTTTAGGTCTCATTAGGTTTAGGGTTTCATCAAAAAGGTCTTCAAAATGCTCAATAATGGTTAGTAGGTGCATGAGGAGGTCAAATAAAGTTTCAGCAACAATAAATTCCACAATTACATGCTCAATGATTAATTTTTCCTCAAAACCCTATTTTGAGGAAAAAGAGAGTTTTTTATGTTTTTATGTATAAATTTGATGTAATTTCAGCTTTTCCATATGTAATAACTTCAGTGGCAACCCAAAATAGAGTTTTAAAAGCAAGTCAAAGGCAAACATTACAAAGTGGGTTTTTATAAGTGAAAAATTAAAATCCTTTGTATATAAACCATTTGTTATGTTTAAAGAGTTCATTTGCATCTAAAGGAGAAACTTGAGTGAAAAAGAGAAAGGCCGTGTTGAAGGCAAAGAGCAAAATCGTAGCAACTTTGGCAAATTTCAGGGGCATGGCGCATTGGGTCATGGGCGTGGCGCATCCATCTGGCGTGGCACATTTGGCTGCACTCTTTAGTGTAAAAACTACACAGGCGCGGCGCATAGGGTTTGGAAGTCAATTTCATCCACAACCACCTCCCAAACTGCTAAATTTGCTCAATCCTCATTGATTCAAGTAAGTCAAAATTTCTCCATGGCCAGTGAATGAGTTTACCTTGGTGTTTATTGTGATTTAATGAGAAAAAAATCAAAACCCTACCTCTTTGCATTTCATGCCAAAAACAGTTGCATAGGGTTTGCAAATTGTATGTTTTGTTGCCAATTTCACTCCTATCCATTTCACTCCCTCACTCATTCATTCCCTCCCTCTGATTACATTTTCATCAACCCATTTCCTAAATCCAATATCTCTAAATTACTAATCCTAAATCCCTAGTCCTACTATCCCAAACCCTAGTTAAAGATTCCCAAACCCTAATTGTTGTCCCAAAGCCTAATTACTGTCCCTAAACCCTTCTTTTCCCCAAAACCTGTCATCAATATTCCCAAAACCCCTCATACACATTCTCTCTACAATCCCTCACACATTTGGTAGCAAAAACCTAAAGACACCATAAATCTCTTCATACTCATCTAAGAAAACTCAAACATTGGCAAACATGGAGTCTGATCCTTCCTATGACTGAGATGAGGAGACACTCAGTGATTCTTCTAGAGAAATGCATGCACCAAGGAGACCTCACAAGGGTGGTAAACATATATGAGAGGATCCTACTTCACTTGCTGAGCTACAGCCCTGTCCTCTTTTTGTCACATGCTTTCAACACCAATCTTGTTATCATTTCTATGAGATGGTAGAGAGAGTCCAGTACCATCATGAGTACCAAGTTGTTTGTGCTCCATCTTCATAATGGCCAAGTCACTCTAGCAGGTGTGACATTCACCTTGACATCAGAGACTATTTCTCAAGCAACTGGCATTCCAAATGTCGGTGAGCAGTGGAATAAAAGGAAACAGATTGACAGAGAACATTATGAACCTTACATCAAGGCTGGTTATCAGAGACATCTCAGTAGATTTTTTCCCTTCCGGTATCTGAAAGACACATATTCTCCCTTAATGAAACTCATAATTAAATATTTCGGCTATGAGGGTTGGTTTTCTCATCTGTATGCCTATCATATTAGATTGTTGATGCACTTTACTAGGGTGAGAATGATGAATCTTCCCTATTTCATTTGCCGAAAAATTGAGAAGATGACCACCTTAGTGCATAGTAAGCCTCCCCAGCAGCAGTATAACAACATATATCATTTTGCACTAATCAAAATTATGGTCTTGCATTAGCTTCGTTTACAAAACATCTCATGGGAGGATTTCATTTCACATGAGGTCTTCACAGGTCCTCAAGTACCCCCAGTGGTTTTTCATGAGGTAGGAGGGCCTTCACATCAGCAGGATATTCATGAGACACAAACCACTAGTGTGCCAGTGTTTATCACCTACCAAAAGGGCACTAGAAGGTTGTTTACAGCGGAAAAGCGAGTACTATCTCCACCCAGGGTAGAATGGGTCTCATTTCCTCCATTAGCAGAATAGGTACAGGGCAAGAGCAAGCAGCCATTACATGATGAGGGGCCTTCAGGAGGGCAGGAGACAAATTTCATTCTTATATAGGATGATGACACTGATTTGGGCTCACAAAGCTCAAAGCTCAAGGAGATCATTCAGGAGCAACAAGCGGATATTAATGATTTGTCTCAAGCTATAAAGAGCCAAGTGGATAATCAAATATTTGGAGCAAATAAACAAACAGCTAGAGGATCATCAAACCATTATGGAGCTACAAAACATATGAGAAAATCGGCAAGCTGCCAAGAGGAGGAAAGTCAAGCTCACACCACTTGAATAAGAAATCAATGTTGATCATGAGTCTTGGCTTGAGAGGGAAAATATCCACTTGGAAAAGTTGCTTGAGAATGCCAACAGAGAGAAAACTATGTTGAGGCACATGGCCTACCACTACTTGGCGAGAAACAAAGTGTGCAAAGTAAGAATCAGGAACTTGAAGGGCAAGTTGAAGAAGGCATCGAGGAAGCGAAAAGAGTAAGATAGACTTCAAATCTTGGTTGAGGCTTCCTTGGACCAACACAACACTTAATTAAGGATATTCAACCCAAATTTCAAGAAATTTGGGACACTTTTTGCAATTTTGAAATTTTTGGCCTAAAAAACAACTTTTTCTGCCTGATGCACCGTGCCACCTAGTGCACGCTTTTGATGGAGACCTCATTTTGAGGAAAACTCAGAATTTTTAGATTTTTCATGGAAAAATATGCATGCCCAAAAATGGCCAAGAAATTTGATAGGTTTTGAGCTTCAAAAAAGGTCAAAAACACCTCAAAAATGACCTTTCTACCCCTTTTTGGACACACAGGAAGCAATGTTGGGAGAACTCAGATTTGGAGGAGTAAATGAAGGCCAAATTCAAAAATTCCACTTGTTCTGGAAAGTAGATAGGTAGAAATTTCTAACAAGCCCACGTGTAGCAAATTTGGACACCAGGAAGGCCTCCAAAATCAGCTTAAAAAATGCACTACATATGGGGAAATCAACGCGACGCATTGGAGAAATTTTGCTCATTTTGGCCAAAAAACTCTGTTTTTCGTCTAGATTCTTCACAGTTTGACTTTTCTCCTCCTAAGTGTCAAAATCATGATGTAATTTAATGTGACTTGATGGATTTTGATGTAATTATGCTAAATTTTCACTCTTAGAGGTAGATTCATCCATGAAAAGGTAGTTTGCAATTGAATGAATTAGTTCCCTAGTCTTTAGAGGCAAGTTGTTCCACTGCCTACTTTTTAGTTCTCAGTTTAGAATTTGTTGGAACAGCTACTAAAATTATGAGCTCCACCCCTAGATGCTAGGATGAGTGGTTGGTTGCCTATATCTTGTAATTTTTCAGTCATTAGCAAAGGTTGGACTTTTGGGAAAGCTTGGAGCTTCATTGTATATTCATTTCAGCATTTTGGCTAAGGAATAGACTAGGGTTTGCAACACTTTATGGGATTCTTGTGGCATCTTGCTTTGGTATTTTATTTCCTTCTGTAATTGTAAATTTACATGTGTTTTATTTATGCCATCATCTCTCTTTGCTTCATCTTAACTAAATCAAACAAGGATACAGGTAGAATCCATTGAAATTGCAGTGCTCTACCTAGGTTTTTGTTTAGTTATTTATGTTTTCAGCTGTTTGAAGAGGATCCCTGAGACTTTCTTTCCCTCTTCAACTCCTCACCTATCTAAAAATCTCTCCATCTCATTCAATTTGAAGTACCAAAACATTTGCCTACCTTTCCCCACAAAGATCTCTGCAAAACTGAGCCTCATTCCCTGGACCCAAATTTGCCTTTCACATTTGAGCCAACAAAAGATCATCAAAGCCAAATAAAACTCTTTTGAACACATACCTAGCCTAAAATCAGTCTTCACATCAGTCATCTCAAGCCTCATTGATCATATTTTGCTGAGATTGACAAGGAGAGAGCCCTCTCCCGACCTGGTAGGGTTAGCTACTAGGTTAAGTGTGGTTTGATGTTACCCTAGATCCTACCTTTCTCAGCCTGAGGTAGATTTAGGCACTAGCAGGAAGGATTGTGCATTTTTTACTGAAAAGGGTGACTGAATGATTGTGGGAAATGCACATTACGTAGTCTTAGTAGTCAAGGTGGAAGCATGATGACTGGAATAGTGTAATGCACAGTTCAGCCTGGGCCAAGGCCTGGGAGAGATTGCACATTGCGCAGTCTTACTGGCCAAGGTAGGAGATTAGACCCTAGAATTATGCAATGCATAGTTGGAACCAACCCATGCCATTCTTTGCACAATTCCAGAAGCAAATTTGAGAGCTTGAGCCTCCAAATTGCACAGTACAAGCTTGCAAGGTGAGATCCGGGAAAGGGGAACCTAGATCTACCCAAGGGGACATGGAAAACAAGCAGATTTGAAAGATGGTGTAAATATGAGCGCATATATAACTAAGTGTATATGCATGCATGTGAATTAAGTGCAACAATTGATTAAATGGAAGAAAGATGAAGCATGTAAGGAGATTCGCTGCAATGGCAACCGTTGGTGCAAAAATGAGAAAACTCATGTGACACTTGGGAAAAGAAATATATAACTTGAAACAACACTTATACAAGTTAAAACACCAAAAATCATGCCTAGAAACAAGTGAAAAAATACTCACACAAGCCAAATGAAAAAAAGCGAAAGAAAAAGTAGAAAAATACGACAAAAGAAAAACTCACCTATAAAAACGATGATGATCGCACCGAAGGCCCCTTAATCTCCTTGGCATTGCTAGAGCTCCAAGATCCAATGCACAAATTTTCTCTAGAAATATTGATTAAATATATTTGGACAAATTAGGGATTATGATGCACATGTCTAAAATCAAGGAAAAGGTGATACTTGTCAGAAGTTTCTAAAAATAGCGGAAGTGCCTCCTTTGGGATGCTAAAAATAGATCCTTGTTTTTTTAGGGATTCCATTTGCTTTTCTTTTCTTGTTTTCTTTTTTTTTCTAGGGAAACTTGTCATGCAAACTACCGGGGAAGGCAATGCAGTTTCGGGAACTAGGAAACTTTTCGGTTGTTATGAAACTAGCTCACAAAAAGATAGAAAAGATATATCAACGCCTTAGAATTCAGCCTCTTCGAGGGGGCAACCTCCTTCACATTATAAAAATGAAAAATTCTTGGATGATTCAAATGAAAAAACCTCCTTTATATATATAGGAGTCTAAGGGGTCACAATATAACCAATCTGACCTAACAATAATAATATAAAGGCACAAAAATAACAATAGAGGGATTCTATGTGGCACAATAATAACAATATGGGGACAATAGGGCACAAAATAACAATAGGGATACAAGACAATAGTATGGGGAATCATAGTATTATAGGGACCTAACATGCCCCTCTCTTAAAAAATGTTTATCTCAACACTTGATAGTTATGGTCGCTTCTGTATTAAAATTCTCATTCCTCCCATGTGGAATCTTCAATAGGTAAGTTCTTCCACTTGATGAGATACTCTGAAATTGATTGATTTCATAGCTGTTGAGTTCTTGTTTCTTTGACTACTTCAGGTTCCAATATGATTTTTCCTTCCTCATCAAGTTTCGGAAATATTGTTTGAACTATAAGCTTGTCACCTATAACCTTCTCTAAGCATGAAACATGGAAAACTAGGTGCACTTGGGAAGTTGCAGGAAGCTCTAATTTGTATGCCATAGTACCTATCTTTTGCAACACCTTATATGGACCATAATATTTTGGAGATAATTTATTATCCTTCTTAGCTTGCTTGAGGGAAATTTGTTTATATGGTTGTAACTATAGGAATACCCAATCACCTACATCAAAAATTTCTTCATTGTGATGTTGATCTACCTGCTGTTTCATTCTATTCTGTGCCAAGGTGAGGTTATCCTTTAAGAGTTGGAGAACTTGTTGCTGATGCTCGATGTGATCTTCCACTGCTTGAACCTTAGAATTTTCTCTTAAATATGATGTGATGAATGGTGGATGATATCCATAAAGTACCATAAATGGAGTCATTTTTTTTGCAGTATGGAAGGAAGTGTTATACCACCATTCAGCCAGAGGCAACCATTTGACCCATTGTGTTTGTTTATCATAGACAAAGCAACAAAGATATCCTTCCAAACATTTGTTTAATATCTCAGTTTTCCCGTCAGACTGAGGATGATAAGATGAGCTATGAGCTAACTGAGTACCAAGATAAGAAAATAATTTTGTCCAAAAATTTCTTGTGAAAATGGGATCTCTATCACTTACAATAATCTTTGGGTTTCCATGTAGCTTTTGAATTGTTTCCATAAATGTAGTAGAAACTGTACTCGCTTTAGATGGATAAGATAATGCACAAAAGTGTGCATACTTGGTAAGTATTTCAACTACCACCATGATAACACTCTTTCCTTTGGACTTGGGTAAAATTGTGATAAAATCCATTGAAACCTCCTCCCAACATTGGCTTGGAATGGATAAAGGTTGTAATAGTCTTGGGGTCTTAATTGTTTCAACTTTATTTTGTTGGAAAACCAAACATTCAGCCACACACTTTTGAATATCCGATTTAAGGCCCTCCCAAAAAAAATCCTTCTTAACCCTGTGGTAGGTTTTTAGAAACCCTGAGTGCCCTCCGAAGGGAGAGGTGTGCAATTCCCTAATAATCTTTTGTCCGAGTTGGGAATTCTTAGATAGGTATAACTGATCTTTGTACCATAACGAATCATTTTTCCAGCTAAATGTATTGGATGTATTGGGATCTTGTTGTATATTTTGAATGAGTGCCCACACTTCCTCGTCATTCTTCCATTCATCCCTTGCTTCAATTATCCAATCTGGTTGGATAATATAAATGGTGTAAAGAAATGCTTCCACATCCTCATCCTTTCTTGAGAGTGCATCTACCACAACATATTGCTTCCCTTTTTTGTAGATGATTTCAAAGTCATAACCCAACATCTTTGTGACCCATTTTTGCTGCTCTTCTGAAAATAATATTTGCTCTAAAAAGCATTTAAGACTATCATATCTATTTTTACCTTGAAGTGTCTTCCCATTAGGTAGGGTCGCCATTTCTTAAGTGCATGTAGTATTGCCAACATTTCCTTCTAATAAATGGCTTTGTGTAAATATTTTCCTTTGATTGGACGACTTTTGAAAGAAATGAGTCTTTCTTCTTGCATTAAACATCACCAATTCCATTTCCTGAGGCATCATATTCCACAATAAAGGTTTTTGTGAAGTCTGGTGTAGCTAAGACTGGTGATTGGCACATTGCCTCTTTAAGATGTTCAAAGGCCTTTGTTGCTTTTGGAGTCCATGAAAATGCATCTTTCTTCAATAATG
>APFE031321622.1:124031-144903 GCA_000404065.3 Pinus taeda
CTTCTGAAGAGAATTTCATAAAACATTCTTGAAAATTAAAAGCTATTGTACCCAAGGATTGTAGCCATTGGACTCCTAGTACAACATCAGCACCACCCATTGGAATGGAAAGCATTGGATTATTCAATACATATTCTCACATGGATAGCTTGATATTATGGTAATTTCTGAGCAATTTATTTTTCCTCCACTTGCAACCATCAATTGACACTCTGGTGCTGGATATAGGAAGCAATTCAATTCCTTAGCTATCTTACAATGAATAAACTTATGGGTACTTCCCGAATCAATCAACATTATTACCTTTTCTTGATATGCCCTTCTATCTTGATAGTTTGAGGAGTGGTAATTTCAGCCAATGCATTAAAAGATATGGTTGGATTCATTTCTTCTTTTTCTAGGGTTTGTTCCTGGTGTATATCCTCTTCTTTTGACGTTTCTTGTTCCTTTTCTTCCCCCTATTCACAATCTATGTAAAATAATTTCTTCTCGTCACACTTATGACCTTTAGTGTATTTTATATCACAAATGTAACAAAGCCATTTTCCTCTTTTTTCTTCCAATTGTTGTGGTGTCAACCTTGTAGGTTGTGGATGGCTAGGGGTAGCAACACTTCCATCTTTATGATTGTGAGTGGTAGGCTTCCTTTTGCCATAATTTTTCTTTCCATTTTTCTTGCCAACCTGAATGCCTTCTCCAATGAATCTAGTTCCCAGAGGTGAACCTCATGTTGGACGTTATCTTTTAAAGTCCCTATGAACATATCAATCCTATGCTCCTCTGGAATATCTTTTACCCTTATATTCAATTTTCTGAAGTCCTCAATGTGCTCCATCATTGAACCCTTTTGTTTGAGATTTATCAATTGGCTAAAAAAAGTGTTTCTTCTTGTATCCTCATAATGTGCTATCATTTCATAAAAATAGCCCAAGTGACAATTTGTTTATGAGAGAAAAGCCATCGATACCATACAAACTAATTTGGTTCCAAATATAAAGTTGCAATGCATACCTTTTGTGTGTTTTGCACATTATGGAGATCGAAAAATTGCTCCATTTGTAGTATCCATGTTTCGAGATCCTTGCCATCAAACTTCGTCATATCGATCTTTGGAACATGGTGGTTCTTCTATCCAATTTTAGAGTCTATAAAATCATAATTAACATTTATTTTTTTCTCATAATGAGTTTCCTTTACTACCCTTTCACCATTAGTAAGCATTTCTTGTTGAAAATTTGTCAAATCTGTCTTCAAATATTCCATGCCTTTCTTTAAAGCATCCATATTAGCTTCCGCACCATCCATCTTAGCTTCCACACCATCCATCTTAGCTTCCATGCCATCCATCTTAGCTTACACACCATCCATCTTAGCTTCCACATCATCCATCTTAGCCTCTACGCCTTTCTTTAAACCATCAATCTTATCTTCCACGCATTTCTTTAAACCATCCATCTTAGCTTCTACGTCTTTCTTTAAACCATCCATCTTAATTTCTGTTACTTTTTGTGCGGGTGAAATTTGTTGCACTTGGTCTCGTAATTTTGATATATCATGTTGCATTTCTTCCTCTTCTTCATGGGTCATGCTAGATCTTTTAGGTTACTTACTAGGTGTTTCCATTTTATTTCTTTGGGGCATCAATTATCGATAATAATGCTTCACTATGCCCTTTTAATTCCTTCAAACTAATTTTTCAAACCAAGCTTATGCAAAATTTTAAAAAAACTTCACACCTTTTTTCACTTTGTAGGAGATCGATATTCAATCTAATGTATCTCTGTAATTTTGGATCTCCCAGGTTTGAAATTTCTTTCTATGGTAACCCTGTAAGTAATATTTCTAACCCCATAAGTCTAATCAATATTGGATTCTCCACTGAAGAGTTATGCCAAATCTCCCATGATGTCCTGAGTATAGATGGTTTAGTAGAGTGAACTTGTATGACATGCCGTGGGTCACTATTTCAACCTTAGGTTCTGAAAATGATACCAAAAAAAACTACAGTCTATCCTCTTTCTGTAACTTCTTACGAAAATTCAATCTAATTCTCAGAGCGAAAGTTATGATGATTTTCCGAAGGTGGCCTGTGTGGAATGTAATTCGGGGGTCTACAAAAACCCTAACTTCCTTAGATTATATCTCCGAAAATATAGTGAGACATGATCTGAAATTTAGAGCCAAGGTTCATACATATTACTTCTCAAATGGGTTTTCGTTTTAGCTTCTGAAGCTTCGTAGAAAAAGAGATAACAAAAATTCCACGATGACCTGTTTGGAGCAGCGAAACCCTAGAATCCAAAAGCTCTAATACCAAATGTTATGAAACCAGCTCGCAACAAGATAGAAACGATAGATCAACACCTTAGAATTCATCCTCTTTGAGGGGGAAACCTCCTTTACATTACACAAATGAATAATTCTTGGACGATTCAAATGACAAAACCTCCTTTCTATATATAGGAGTCTAAGGAGTCACAATATAACCAAGCCGACCTAATAATAATAATATAAAGGCACAAAAATAAAAATAGAGGGATTATATGGGGCACAATAATAACAATATAGCGACAATAGGGAAACAACAATAATAATAGGGGATACAATGACAATAGTACTTGGGAAATCATTAGTATTATAGGGACCTAAAACCGGCTCACTATGCAGTTTTTGAGCTCAGTGAGGGTTGCACAATTTCTAGGCTTAGTGCTAGGATGCCCCCTCATGATTGTGCATTTTTTGAGCTCAAGTCTCACTAGCAGTCAATACTTTGCAATTCCCGACATCAAAGCTAGTTGCCCTCAAGGATTGTGTAGTTTTTGGGGTAGGCCAAGAACTCTTGCGGGACCAAGTCAGGAGATCAACTTGTGGCTTAGAAAATCAACTAAGTAAGAAAACACAAGCCAAACTGAAAATATAAGTCTCATTCAAATCATGAATACCTAGAATAGTGCGAGATGAGCTATTGAGGCTTAGAAGGAAGTCTCCAAAATCGAAGCATATGCAAAATTTTGGAGGGTGGTTGTAGTCGCTACAACTTTGGACACATTGGTAGAATGTGAGCTCTATGTATGTACCTTGTCTCGTGCAAAGCAAGTCTAACTCTTCCATAAGAATTGTTTAGTTCTTCAATTATCACAGCTTCTTCATGTAGCTTGAGTTAAATATGTAGTCCCCACCGCTCTCTTTATCAACAACACGCACACCAAGCAAAGTTAAACTGAGTTGTTTCAATTGGGGATGAGGGTTATATAGATGCATAAGTAAAATATATTTTCATAGTTTAAGTTTCATCTATGGTGTTTCTCCACTGCCAGTAGGCCAGGATAGTACCCAGGCAGAGTCAATTCAGGAACACAAGCATTGCTCCGCTACTGTTGAGCCTGGACAGTACCCTGACATAGTTACTTTCTTCACCTCTCTACGCAAGAAGCCTTTCTCTTATTCCACCCTTTATTTCATTTTTATTTGTTCAAATAACTGTGCATAAGCACTTATTTATTTCATAAGGTGAAAGAGGGATCTAGACTTATTGAGAGTAGAAGAGGTTGTCCCTTTAGAGAAGGATATTTATATATACCTCTCACATACTTGTTAAGGTTTTACCCCTCTCCTTACTCTACTAGACTTAGTCTAAAAGGGTTAACCAAAAATAGAAGACCGATTAGAGTAGGTGGTACTAGGTAAGAGTGCAAGCATCATGATTTCACCATGACTGTCTCCAAAAGGAATGTATTTTCCATCAGGGTATCATTGAGTAGAAGAAATGCAATATTCACATAAAGAGAGAGAATAGACAAATAACCAAGAGTTGATAGCAGTGCAAGTTCCTCTTGAACTTCACCATGCTTGTCTAAGAAGCCAAACACAGTTTCATGTGAAACTAACCTACAGGTGCAAAATAAAAGAAGTAAATGAAAGAAGTGGGAAAAGAAAAACAAAGTAAATAAAATAAAGAAACAAACAAGCAAAGAAAAAATACTCCTACTCCCAACTTAAGCAAAACATAGGTCAACTCATTTGAAGTGATACTTACATGCATCGATCGATGCATTGATTGGCCCATGTAGGCGAGAGCATGTTTGTCAGGAAAGATATATGAGCAAAAAAACGAGAAACAAAGATAAAAAAATGTAAAACAGAACATTCAAATCTAGAATGATTTCGCAGAAAAGTAGCAACAAAAGGCACATTAAAGGAACTCTATAGATGTACCATGGTGTTCTAACACACTATAAGTAGAAGACAAGCATGTACACACTTTAAAAATTAAAATACGAAACATGACGAAAGAGGAAAATTTTTGTTTTGCAATAGTTCTTGCTACATATTATTCCAATGATTGAGCGATAGGATTGTGTGATACAGATGGATGATGTAAAAATGGTATGATATATTGATTTTCAATGTGAACAATAGAGTGATGAAGAGCCTAAAGATATTTATCACATTTATGATCCGAAGTGGAACTGACATCAAGACTACAGGAACTGACATAACCATCAACCCAGGTTGAAGTGCCTTAACAACTTAGGGAGGTTCCAATTCATCAGAAGATGGATCATCAAAGACCGGCAGCTTAGAAATATCAAAATTGGAGAAATTAGAATCACGATAAAATGAATGAATGAAAATATCATGACAACCATGATTAGAAATTTCAGGATGACGAACAAAGGCATCCTTGTGATTTGACAAATCGTAAAGAGGGGATGATGAAAAATGAGAAATTTCACCCTCTATGTTTCTAGAAAGGTAAGATGAGAGATTGGGGGGATCTAAGAAGATAGATTTGTCCCCTCCGTGTTCAAATGAAAAACTAAAATTACATGTATTCTGTGAATGATTGAAAATAGAAACATTTGAAAATGAATTTTGATAAGATTGAACAGAAATAACAGAATCATGGAATATGTCAAGATAAAGCGGACGAGGTGTAGACAAAAAGCGGTCATCCTTCATGGTAGATTCTTGTTCAGACTCCCACACATACTCATCAAAAATGATATCGCAGGTTGGTTGTTCAACATCAGATCCATCCAAAACCTGATCCTCGTGAACATCACAAGAGATATCTTAGATAGACAAAAACAACACACCAAGATCAGGAGGATCATAGGGACCGAAGGACAAAGAATGAGGAGATAACACTTCAACACAGTCATCGGGGTTGCAGTCCAAATATGCACAGAAATCCATAGCAGGTGGGGTAGGGGGATATGGTGACAAATCAACAGGTGGATTTCCAATTTCTCCCACCTTGACCTACAGAGCTAGAGCTATTTGATGAGAAGGGGTCGGAGGGTCACTTGAAACAACAACCTTGTCCATCCCAAATTTAGAAGCTCCAACACTGAGGTATGTTAGGAGAGGCTCAAAAGATTCTAACTCATGTGGATTTTCATAAACGTGAATAAGATATTGAAATATTTCATCCAATAATTCCTAGTCAACTTCATCTTCAGGAAATTAAAAGTAGTAATGAACGAAACGATCATGAAAATATTGAAGAGATTCGTTAAGTGATTTTTGAAATTTTAAATTTTTTCTATTAATGGTTTTTGGTCATAAAGAATGAAAGCACTGCATGATTCACCAAAAACCTGCTTGAAAGAGTGTATAGAGGTTGCGGGCGATGTGTGACACTATTTCTTTTGTGCACTTCGAACGTGAGAGAAAAAGACCCACATGCAACATCCTTAGACTGGATGTCATGCCTGTCATAGAAAACAAGAAAAGTAACTGCATGCTTGAGCAAGGTTATTCCACCCTCACCATTGAACTCAATTTTGGACAAGTCCTTTAAAATGATCGTCGACACTTCGAAATTTGCAGAGTTAGAAAAACATGTTGGGGTTATGATTTGGGAAGAAGACTTGAAATATATGTAGAAATTCAAAACAGACTTCAAGGGATAAACTTGTCATCTAGCCCTCCTTCTAGCGCCCAAAATGTTGACAACACTAGACCCACCAACATTCAAGGGATCTCCCTGATATGAATTCCCAACTAGACCTCACACTGTTTGGAGTAGGATTCCCAGCAGTGGATAATAGTGTAATGCCCTGACCACGGTAGCGCACGAAGGAAAGTATGATAACTTTGGGTGAGGGAAAGTGTGTGACCCTGCGAAGAGTCAAGTGCGATGCACGGAGGTTCCAACATACAAAGGGAAAAGGAAGTGCACGCCTTGAAAGCCTGTAATAGTACAGAACTTGAAAGAACCACACGAGCGAAATGACATTACAAGCTAAGATGTAGAATAGTCCACAAATTAAAGTGGTGAGTTAATTCAACAACACACATTCAACAAGATTTGTACAAATGCATACAAACTAGTTCATAAGAAAATGTGTAAGTTAAATAACATACATTTCCAATACAACAAGAGTAGTTCTACTATATTAACAACATATCCATGAAAGCGTGTTGCCTCTGGCTTTATTATTATGAGTGAAAGTTCTATCCATACATACACCATTGATGACCACTAGCCGAATAGTGGAACATTATAGTCAAGAACACCTACTCCTCCAAATAAGTATACTCACTCTACGCTATGGAGAAGCCAAGGCTCTTCACAATACTCCCAAGCTTTTCTAATCCTAAGCCTAGCCAAAATCTTGGCTTCCAAAACCTTGTTACATGAGTTATGAGGTTCTATTTATAACAAGAGGGGGGCAACTCTTCAACTCCCCCTTTATGACCTTTGGACTACCCTCATGACTCTTCAACTTCTTCACTAAATGACAAATAAATTGGTGCTAAGCTTAGTACTATGTGATGGTGTCCCAAAACTGCTTAATGATGTCTTTCTGGAAGCAGACTCTAGCCTTCATGGCATCCGGGTACACTACCTTGAAACCTGTGTCCAAATCGTTCTGAAGCATGAGAAATATTTTCTTGCCCTTGTTAGAACCACCATTGTACTTCTGCATCTTGTGAGCGTTAAAATCCAAGTCTTTCTTGGTGGATTCTTATCTTAGTTGTTCCAAGTCTTCCTTGGTGGCTTCTTGTCTTAGTTGCTCCAAGTAATGATCGATCTCCAGTCAGACCTAGTTCTTGGGTTTAGCATCAGTGAGGGAACCAATTGATGGGATATGGTGCTTTCTCACAATGACATCCAAACTGCTGTAAAACCACACATATGAGTCTTGTGCGTTGTTGATGAATGAGGTGATTTGCTTGTTGTTCTGAATCAACATTCAGACCTTCACTTTCTCCAGCTCCACCTGTGGCTTCATCTTCTTCACTAAGTCAAGTGGGGCCCCTTTGTACCGCAATGTCCACTCTTGTACATGGGTGATGGTGTTGGATTGAAGGGACTTGGACCCAAATTCAGAGTTAGCTACGCTAACCAACAAAACCCTACACTACTGGGCCTTTCGGAAAAAACCCACATAGCACAGGTTCCAGTCTCACCGAGTCCATATTAGGGGATGCTAGAACCAGGCTTCTGCATCCAAAGGACTATGTCACAATGTGTTTATGTTAAACTTAGGGCTTTATCCCGAACTTCACCAACCCTAACCCCTAAAACCCATAAATTACAACAACTAATAATTAGTAGATCTAAACCCTTCGGCGATTACACTAAACATTCATAACACCATGTAAATAAACATATCTACTTCTTCCGACATCTATTAAGTACCTTTCATGATTAATTGTACTTGACAGATCAAAACATACAGTAAATTCAAAGGTAAATAATAATACACAAATACATAGATAATTCTTCAGAAAAACATTTATTATGCTTAGATATTCAATTACAGACTCTTCCAACCATGTGCACACAACTGCAGGGGCCTAGGACTCAGCTACAGGCTTACCAAGGTATCCGCGCACATAGCTGCAGGAGCCTTCCCCTTTGCCCAAGTATAGAATAGACAAAAGAGACCCAAAACTTTCCCTTCTATGTTCTTCGTTATCTTCCTATGACTCTTCTATGAATATTTTTTATATGATTATTCATTACAATACCGTGGTCTACAAACCATGGGTGGGTCACAAAATAGATTGAATCTTAAGAAACTAATGGGCTTTGACCTACTTAAATCCCCTTTGACTCCAATTGACCTGTGCTACTCGCACTCTGCTCCTCAAAATGAGGAGAGTTTACAATATTTACCAAAACTTTACAAAATCTGACCACAGGGGACCCCATCCCAACAGGCCCCCAACAAAAAGTCATGTCTTGTCCCAAGTCACTCTGCTAGTTTTGCCTCGATCTTTGCTTGCAGACTGCTAAATTCTGTCTTCAATGTTTGAATATCTGTTGTTCCTTGCGTAGCGGCTTGACAAACCTCTTCGACCAATTTATCTGTAGTTGGGCCTTTGAATGCAAGGCCCATGGTTATCTGTGTCTAATGTGGAGCATTCAACTTGCTCTCAACTGTGTCCTTGAGGATATGATGGAGGCCTTCCTACGTAGCTCATCAATCTGGGTCTAGATGAACTTTACCTCTTGTAGTTTGGTGAACCTTTGCACTAGTGCTAAGGTCTGTGTTGTTGCGCTGATCTCATTAAACTACAGTTTTTTGTCACAAATGTCTGCTTCAATTTTCTGCAAGTGTGGATCCTCCTGCAGTGAGGTATACATCTCCATCATCTGTTCAAACAATTGGCTGCAATCCCTGACTGCAACTTCTAGAGTAGTCACATTCTCTTTAATAGTAGCCTCGCGCTGCTCTCTAACTTCTGGGGGAGTGGTTGACTACAACTTAAGTTGGAACCTAGATATCTACAGTTGCAATTCAAAGGGGGCTTTTCTAATTTCCTCCTTGGACTCCTTCATTGCAACAACTAACTTCATAATTTTCTCTATCGAGGCTACTTCTACTAGAATTTGGAGCTCACTACATACTTGAGTAAGGGCGGTTACTAGAAGTTGATTCTACTATATTTCCTCATCATGGGCCTGTAATGCTTGTGATTTTTCTTCAAAATTCTATTCATTGTTAGTTTTGACCTCATCGATAATCAACAGTGCTCACTTCTCCTGAATGTGGAGCTCATCTGAAAGTCCTTGATGCAGGTCATGCAAATTTTGGATTGGCAATGCTACCAGGTTGATACTCAGGTTCTTCCATAATTGTACATGCTCTTGATCTTCAACTATCTCAAACTAGAGAGAGCCCCCTGGCAGTGGTACTAGGTGGAGCCCGGACGTGATCTCCACTACACTAATGCTCGACATGCTCGCTTGATCCACACTCGCTTGTCCCACGCTCTCTTGAATTACCCCTGTCTGGACCCACAACTCCTTTAGGCCCTACTGTACCTTTTCCAATACCTGGTAGTATTGGTCCTTGATGTTTCCCCAAATAGTTTCAGTGTCATTACACAAAACATCCCCTATCTCATCAAGGTCCCCCTCTGTGAGGACCAATGGTGTTGCACTTGCAAATTTATTGGATTTTTGCTTCTTGTGAGGTCCCGTGGAAGTTTGCTTCTACCTCTTCCTCACCTTAAAGAGTGACTCCAATTCTGCGCCCCCTTCCTCTTCACCTTCAGTATCAACCTCCACATTGGTGTGTTCTGTTTCAGGTTCATCAAGGTCAATAGTGACCTGCGACATGGTTGCAGTTTTCTCCTTTGGTGTTTCCTTTTCTTTTGCAGAAACCTTCTTCTTCAGCGCTTCCTTCTCCTTTGTAGAAAACTTCTCTTTCAATGCTTCCTTCTCTTTTGCAGAGGAATTTTCTCGCTATGGGGCCTTTTCTTTTGTAGAAGCCTTATGTGCTTCTTTCTCCTTGGCTTTCTCTCCTTATGTCTTAGCTGCACTTTTCCCTATTTCTCCTTCTGCAACCTTACTTGTTCCTACGCTTGCATCAGATGGGGTGAGGCATTTGATCGAACATTTTCTAATGACCCCATAATATCATATTCTGCGACTAAGTATGGAAACTTATGCCATGTGCTCATGGCATCCTTCTTGGCACAATAGACAGATTATGAAAATTTGCCTTGAAATCTACAATATTATCATACAATCTTGGTGACAAATGCAACCGTTGGTTGATCACCATCCACAGCTCTGACTTGAACAAGACCCATAATACCTTTGTCTCCCTAATGCGTTCAGGATCCTTCATCACCCACATCGAGGTGAATTTCGCAGCCTCGTACAGGTCTAGATCATATGTTGGGAACTGGATCTCCTCAAGCATACTCCATGCCACCAGTGCGATCAACAGAAGTAACCACATGTAGTGGAATGCCTTGCCATCCTACTGGGCTTCACAAAAATCGTCCAAGAACTCGTGACATAGATACTTGGCCCAATTATATTGGACCCCTTTTTTGCATAGCGTAGCCAAAAATTCTACTAGTGTCAGCACTTCATCAACGCGACACTTCCTCATTATCTTTCTAGCCAATATTTGTGTAGCAAATTGTACAACACTATCCGATATGAAACTAATGGCGCAGTCACCTGACTTCTTCACCCAACCGAAGTCGCTCTTCATTTGGTCTACCAACTTCTTCTCCTATGATTTCCCCACAAAACATATGTGGGGTTCATGCGCTGATAAAAATTTTAAATCAAAGAACTTTTAATTATTAATTCAATTTTAATATTTCTCTATTCCTTAAAATTCTAATTTATTTATAAATAAACATTTCTCAAACAAAATATAAAAAATATAACAAATAATATTGTTTAAATAAAAATTGTAGTATTACCATTATGTTCAAATTATTATCATTATTACCTTTAGGTTCTGCAATGTTTGAAAGTATTCATCTCACCTGTTAAAAATTATATAATTAAAATCTCAACAATTAAATTAAATAATGATTAAAATGGAATAATCGATTCAAATTAACTAAATAATTAAAACTTAAGCCGACGATTCTAATTCTCTAAAAATTTATCGGGACGATTATATTTATTTCTTTCTAAGCAGCTCTTCTTATCATTCATTTTTAAGTCTGATTGATTGATCCCAGTTGGGGATTTGATCGTTGGCATAAAAATGTTATCACTGTGGGGTTCTCTGGTAACTGATTCAAATAGATACTCTTGTGACATCTGATGAACATAAACAGGACGCAATAAAATTAGAGATAAACCATAAGAATATGATGCAGTGGAAATAATTTTCAATCATTCTTGTAAAATTTATGAAAATATGCTTTATCAAGAGCAAATTGGAAATTAACCAGCTTAGGGAGATTGTTAGCTTATCTCTGAGAGAGATGGAGATACATGCCTCTGAAGTGTTGTTACAACTGAGGCTCAAAGGCCTATTTATTGTTGAGAAACAATGGAAAACCCTTCACATTCCAAAACCTAACCCTAGAAGATGAAACGCCAAATTATGGGCCCCGTTTTTGGGTAAGTTGGTACACCAATTTCCTGGGGTCGCGAATTGGTCATATTATCTCCGTTTGACACACATGATAGCCCGTTGGAAAGATCTCTCTGAGGACTACGATGGAAAAAAAGAATTTTTTCCAGACATATCGTTGGCGGTATATTTCCCAAAAAAAGTCGTTTAGGTCCTCAAAACGGCTCCGAACGTTTAGGACCCGAAAAACTGCTAAAAATAGTAAACTGCACTATAATTAAGGAAACTAAAAAACTAAAAGAGACAATTGTGGGGGTCCAAATGGGATAGGTGGGTGGCCACCAACATCCACCTGGATCATTCCTCCCCCCTTAGGAAGCAATGGTCCCCATTGAGTTGAGTTCCTCCATGAGATGACGAAGCTTCTGCTGAGCTGGGTCTCTAGTGAGTTGTTTTGCAATCTCTGATGTGTCCAGAAATGGTGGGAAACATGGTCAAAAATAGTCCACATATAACACTCGGTGCAAGCGAAGGAATGGAGGAATGTTGTGCTTCAAAGCATTGTTTCTCGTAGCCTTGGTACTGGTGTAAGGACCATGTTGGAGTGGTCTGAGTTTCTGATGGGTTGTGGTAACGCGTTCTCTATGCAGATGCAACCAAACTTTCTCACAAGTATGGCTGGCCTAATAGTACATCGCAAACATCCAGAGGTGTAACATCACACAATATCTCATCTATGAAGGAATTGATGCTGTAGGGAAGGTGGCACTGCTGGCGAACTTTGATATCTCGTCCTTCATGAAGCCACCTGATACTATACGGCTGGGGGTGTGGTTTAGTCGGTAGGCCCAACCACTTCATGACATCTGCTAAAATAAGGTTCTTTTGGCTGCCACTGTCGACAATGAATTGCAGCAGCGAGCCCTTCACCCACATTTGTGAGTGGAAAAGATGCCCCCCCTCCTCTGGGTCTTCGGGCTCATTCTTCTGGATCTTGGCAGTGGCAATAGTGGCGTTAGGATCTGCATCAATGATCTGCTTCCATTTCCCATTCCCCTTGTCGAGTTCTGGCTCAAGGTCGGAACATGCATCTGATTCGAAAGCCTTCAACTCGGCCACCAGCGACTGCTTGGTTCGACACTCACTTGTGTTATCAGTGGGACCCTTGTGGAACTCATACCACTTTCTTGTGTCCTTCTTCGGTTTCATGGTGTTGTTTTTTTCTTGCGGCTTCGACGAGTTGTCTTGGCTCACCCCACCTTGGCTTTGTCCTTTGGGCTTTGGATTTGCAAATCCAGAGTCTTGCTTCTTCTGTTTGAACTTTTGCTCGATTTTGACAGTGTATCGGTACGCAGTGCCAAGTGAGGAGATGTTCAGGAACTCCATCCCTTCCTGGATGTATCTATGTAGGTAGGCGCGGTATTTGAGTACCAAATGCAGCTCAGAATCCTTGTTACCCAACTGTGTGCAAATGGTATGAAAAATGTTTGTGAACTCTGGCACATCTTGGTTTCATCCCTGTCACAGTGTGGTCCATTTGATGTATTTGTCCTCATGGCTTTTGATAGGGTAGTACTACTCCTTAACGGCATCTCGGAATGAATCCCAAGTGGGTGCGACTGAAAATAGTGAGCCAATACTTTCATTCTTCTGCTCGCAGTAGGTTTCCCACCAGTCCTTGACGTTGGGGGCTGCTTTGAGAAGAGCGAAAACAATCTTTTCACGACTCGAAAATTCATGAACAGAAAAATAACCCTCTAGCAGATTTAACCATTTATCTACTGCATCCACATCTATTTGACCCTCGAAGATGGCGATTTAATAATTCACTTGTACCTTAAACGTTGTGGTGTTTCTAGAGTAGCTGCTGGAAGCCGATGCGTCGCTTCTAGGTAGCCGCTGAAGGATCTGGGAAAAGCTGTCCATCATCGTGTTCCATTGTCACTGGAGGGTTTCTTCGAGCAAGATTTTGGATATGATCTCCTACACCCTCATATTTCTTCTCATCGCCATGGGAGGCCATCGAGATTTGCAAGGCCGGTCTTGCAAAGGTTTGACCAGTTCAAACCCTAACTCCTTATATCCCGACCTCGTTGGGGACATGCAAAGAAAAACAGAGAAAAAGCTGACCGCTCTAATACCACTGATCCAAACTTAAATAGGAACACAATAAAATAAAGAGATAACCATAATGACAAATATGCAGTGGAAATAATACTTCATTTCATTACTGTAAAATACTGAAATATGCTTACAAACAGAAATGGATATAAACCAGCTAGGGCGATGGTAGCTTATCTCTGAGAGGAGATGTGGTGGCTACATGCCTTTGAACTGTGTTAAAATGAGGCTCGAAGGCCTATTTATTGTTGAGAACAATGGAAAACCCTTCACATTCCAAAACCTAACCCTAGAAGATGAAACGCCAAATTGTGGGCCCCGTTTTTGGGTAAATTGGTACACCAACTTCCTGGGGTCGCGAATTGGTCATATTATCTCCGTTTGACGCACATGATAGCCCATTGGAAAGATCTCTCTGAGGAATACGATGAAAAAGATGATTTTTTTACAGAAATCGTTGTGCGGTATATTTCCCAAAAAAACGTAGTTTAGGTCCTCAAAACGACGCTGAAAGTTTAGGACCCGAAAAATTGCTATAAATAGTAAACTACGCTATAATTAAGGAAACTGAAAAACAGAAAGAGACAGTTGTGGGGGTCCAAATGGGATAGGTGGATGGCCACAAACATCCACCTGGATCATTCCTCCCCCCTTAGGAAAAAATGGTCCCCATTGCGTTGAGTTCCTCCCTGAGATGAGGAAGCTTCTGCTGAGCAGGGTCTCTAGTGAGCTATTCTGCAATCTCTGATGTGTCCAGAAATGGTGGGAAGCATGGTCGACAACAGTCCACATTGAACACTCGGTGCAAGCGAAGGAATGGAGGAATGTTGTGCTTCAAAGCATTGTTTCCCGTAGCCTTGGTACTGGTGTAAGGACCATGTCAGAGTGGTTTGAGTTACTGATGGGTTTTGGTAAGGCGTTCTCTCTGCAGATGCAACCAAACTTTGTCACCCACCTAAAACTTGTGTGGTACCCCTGTGGGTGAGGAGAAGTTGTTCCTGTGTTTTGTCATGACTATATCACTTTATTGATGTTGCTGCGTGGAGGAACCCTTTGCAGGGGTCATGGATGTAGCAACGATCTTCCCCTTACTTTGGGAGAGAACCAGACAAAAAATGAATTTCCTAGTATGGGAGATGAGTTTGTTGCCTTTCTTGGCAAAAATCAAAGAGGTGGTGGTAGGTGGGGCTACCTCCGGTATCTTGTATAATGAATTATCCAAAGAAATAATGACAGCGCGAGGCCTTGACTCATACACAGCATGTTGCCTCCACAAGTATGGTTGGCCTAATAGTAGATCACAAACATCTAGAGGTCTAACATCACACAATACCTTATCTGTGAAGGGCTTGATGTTGTTGGGAAGGTGGCACTGTTGGCGAACTTTGAGATCTCGTCGTTCATGAAGCCACCCGATACTATACAGTTGTGGGTGTGGTGTAGTCGGTAGGCACAACCGCTTCACGACCTCTGCTAAAATAAGGTTATTTTGACTGTCACTGTCGACAACGAATTGCAGCGGCAAACCCTTCACCCACATCTGTGAGTGGAAAAGACACTCCTACTCCTATAGGTCTTTGGGCTCATTCTTTTGGATCTTGGCAGTGGCAATAGTGGCACTGGGATCTGCATCAATGATCTGCTTCCCTTTGCCATTCCCCTTGTCGAGTTTTGGCTCAAGGTCGGAACATGCATCTGATTTAGAAGCTTTCAACTCGGCCACCAACGACCGCTTGGTCCGACACTCACTTATCTGATGAGTGGGACTCTTGTGGCTTCGACGAGTTGTCTTGGGTCACCCCACCTTGGCTTTGTCGCTTGGGCTTTGGATTTGTAGATCCAAAGTCTCACTTCTTCTGTTTGAACTTTTGCTCGATTTCGATAGCGTATCGGTACGCAATGCTGAGCGAGGAGATGTTTAGGAACTCCGTCCCTTCCTGGATGTATCTATGTAGGCAGGCGCGATATTTGAGTACCAGATGCAGCTCAGAATCTTTGATACCCAACTATGTACGAAGGGTATGAAAAATGTTTGTGAACTCGGGCACATCTTGGTCTCGTCCCTACCGCAGTGTGATCCATTTGATGTATTTGTCCTCATAGCTTTTGACAGGGTAGTACTACTCCTTGATAGTATCTCGGAATAAATTCCAAGTGGGTGCGACAGAAAATAGTGAGCTAGTACTTTCATCCTTCTGCTCGCAGTAAGTTTCCCACCAGTCCTTGACGTGGGGGGCTACTTTGAGAAGAGCGAAAACAATCTTTTCCCAACTCAAAAATTCATGAACAGAAAGATAACCCTCTAGCAAATTTAACCATTTATCTACCGCATCTGCATCTATTTGACCCTCAAAGATGGGGATTTCAAAATTAACTTGTACCTTAAATGGTGTGGCATTTCTAGAGTAGCTGCTGGAAGCCGATGCGTCGCTTCTAGGTAGCCGTTGAAGGATCTGGGCAAAGTTGTCCATCATTGCATTCCATTGTCATTGGAGTGCTTCTTCGAGAAAGATTCTGATAGGATCTCCTGCCCCCTCATCTTTCCTCTCATCCGCCATGGGAGGCCGTCGGGATTTGCGAGGCTGGTCTTGCAAAGGTTCGACCAGTTCAAGCCCTAACTCCTTATATCCGTACCTCATTAGGGGCAAGCAAAGAAAAACAGGGAAAACGTAGGCCTCTCTAATACCACTGATTCGAACTTAAACAAGAACCCAATAAAATACAGAGATAATCATAAAGGCAGATATGCAGTGGAAATAATACTTCATTTCATTACTGTAAAATACTAAAATATGCTTACAAACAGAAATGGAAATAAACTAGCTAGGGCGATGGTAGCTTATCTTTGAGAAGAGATGTGGCAACTACATGCCTCTGAACTGTGTTACAATGAGGCTCGAAGGCCTATTTATTGTTGAGAAACAATGGAAAACCCTTCACATTCCAAAACCTAACCCTAGAAGATGAAACGCCAAATTTTGGGCCCCATTTTTGGGTAAGTTGGTAGACCAACTTCCTGGGGTCGCAAATTGGTCTTATTATCTCCGTTTGATGCACATGATAGCCCACTGGAAAAATCTCTCTGAGGACTACGACGAAAAAGAATTTTTTTTGCTAGAGATATTTTTGGCGGTAGATTTCCCAAAAAAAGTCGTTTAGGTCCTCAAAACGGCTCCGAAAGTTTAGGACCAGAAAAATTGCTAAAAATAGTAAACTGTGTTATAATTAAGGAAACTGAAAAACTGAAAGAGACAGTTGTGGGGGTCCAAATGGGATAGGTGGGTGGCCACCAACATCCACCTGGATCATTCCTCCCCCCTTAGGAAGCAATGGTCCCCATTGCGTTGAGTTCCTCCCTGAGATGAGGAAGCTTCTGCTGAGCTGGGTCTCTAGTACGTTGTTCTGCAATCTCTGATGTGTCCAGAAATGGTGGGAAGCATGGTCGACAACAGTCCACATTGAACACTCGGTGCAAGCGAAGGAATGGAGAAATGTTGTGCTTCAAAGCATTGTTTCCCATAGCCTTGGTACTAGTGTAAGGACCATGTCGTAGTGGTCTGAGTTTCTAAGGGTTTTTGGTAAGGCGTTCTCTCTGCAGATGCAACCAAACTTTGTCACCGACCTGACACTTGTGTGGTACCCCTGTGGGTGAGGAGAAGTTATTCCTGTGTTTTATCATGATTGTATCCTTTGTTGTTGCTGCTGGGTGGAGGAACCCTTTGCGAGGGTCATGGATGTAGCAACGATCTTCCCCTTACTTTGGGAGCGAACCAGACAAAAAATGAATTTCCTAGTCTGGGAGATGACTTGTTGCCTTTCTTGGAGTGATAAAAGTGGTGGCAGTAGGTGGGGCTACCTTTGATATCCCGTATAATGAATTATCCAAAGAAATAATGATAGTGCGAGGCCTTGATTCATACACAACATGTCGCCTCCACAAGTATTACTGGCCTAATAGTACATCGCAAACATCCAGAGGTGTAACATCACACAATACCTCATCTGTGAAGGACTTGATGCTGTAGGGAAGGCGACACTGCTAGCGAACTTTGAGATCTCGTCCTTCATGAAGCCACCCGATACTATATGACTGTGGGTGTGGTGTAGTCGGTAGGCCCAACCACTTCATGACATCTACTAAAATAAGGTTCTTTTGGCTGCCACTGTCGACAATGAATTGCAGCGGCGAACCCTTCACCCACATCTATGAGTGGAAAAGATGCTCCCCCTCCTCTGGGTCTTCGGGCTCATTCTTCTAGATCTTGGCAGTGGCAATAGTGGCGCTGGGATCAGCATCAATGATTTGCTTCCCTTTCCCATTCCCCTTGTCAAGTTATGGCTCAAGGTCAGAACATGAATCTGATTCGGAAGCCTTCAACTCGGCCACTAGCGATTGCTTGGTCCAACACTCACTTGTGTTATGAGTGGGACTCTTGTGGAACTCACACCACTTTCTTGTGTCCTTCTTCTGCTTCATGGTGTTGATCTTTTCTTGCGGCTTTGACGAGTTGTATTGGCTCACCCCGCCTTGGCTTTGTCCTTTGGGCTTTGTATTTACAGATCCAAAGTTTCGCTTCCTCTATTTGAACTTTTGCTTGATTTTGACAGCGTATTGGTACGCAGTGCCGAGCGAGGAGATGTTCAGGAAATCCATCCCTTCCTAGATGTATCTATGTAGGCAGGCGCGGTATTTGAGTACCAAATGCAGCTCAGAATATTTGATACCCAACTGTGTGCAAAGGGTATGAAAAATGTTTGTGAACACTGGCACATCTTGGTCTCGTCCCTGCCGCAATGTGGTCCAATTGATGTATTTGTCCTCATAGCTTTTGACAGGGTAGTACTGCTCCTTGATGGCATCTCGGAATGAATCTCAGGTGGGTGCGACTGAAAATAGTGAGCCAATACTTCCATTCTTCTGCTCGAAGTAGGTTTTCCACCAGTCCTTGATGTTGGGGGCTGCTTTGAGAAGAGTGAAAACAATATTTTCACGACTCAAAAATTCATGAACAGAAAAATAACCCTGTAGCAGATTTAACCATTTATCTACCGCATCCGCATCTATTTGACCCTTGAAGATGGGGATTTCAAAATTCACTTGTACCTTAAACGGTGTGGCATTTCCAGAGTAGCAGTTGGAAGCTGATGCATCACTTCTAGGTAGCCGCTGAAGGATCTGGGAAACATTGTCCATCATCACGTTCTGTTGTCGCTGGAGGGCTTCTTCGAGCAAGATTTTGATAGGATCTCCTGCCCCCTCGTCTTTCTTCTCATCTGCCATGGGAGGCCATCGGGATTTGCAAGACTAGTCTTGCAAAGGTTCGAACATTTCAAACCCTAACTCCTTATATCCCGACCTCGTTGCGGACATGCAAAGAAAAACAGAGAAAAAGTAGACTGCTCTGATACCATTGATCCGAACTTAAGCAGGAACACAATAAAATACAGAGATAACCATAAAGAAAGATATGCAGTGGAAATAATACTTCATTTCATTACTGTAAAATACTGAAATATGCTTACAAACAGAAATGGAAATAAACCAGCTAGGGCGATGGTAGCTTATCTCTGAGAAGAGATGTGGTGGCTACATGCCTCTTACATGTATTAAAATGAGGCTCGAAGGCTTATTTATTGTTGAGAAATAATGGAAAACCCTTCACATTCCAAAACCTAAACCTAGAAGATGAAACGCCAAATTGTGGGCCCCGTTCTGGGTAAGTTGGTACACCAACTTCCTAGGGTCGCAAATTGGTCATATTATCTCCGTTTGACGCGCATGATAGCCCGTTGGAAAGATCTCTTCGAGGAATACAATGAAAAAGAATATTTTTTAATAGAAAAATTGTTGGCGGTATATTTCCCAAAAAAACGTCGTTTAGGTCCTCAAAACGGCTCCGAAAGTTTAGGACCCGAAAAATGGCTAAAAATAGTAAACTGCGCTATAGTTAAGGAAATTGAAAAACTAAAAGAGACAGTTGTGGGGGTCTAAATGGGATAGGTGGGTGGCCATTAACATCCACCATGATCATTCCTCCCCCCTTAGGAAAAAATGGTCCCCATTGTTTTGAGTTCCTCCCTGAGATGAGGAAGCTTCTACTGAGCTGGGTCTCTAGTGAGCTATTCTGCAATCTCTGATGTGTCCAGAAATGGTGGGAAGCATGGTCGACAACAGTCCACATTGAACACTCTGTGCAAGCGAAGGAATGGAGGAATAATGTGCTTCAAAGCATTGTTTCCCGTAGCCTTGGTACTGGTGTAAGGACCATGTCAGAGTGGTCTGAGTTTCTGATGGGTTTTGGTAAGGCATTCTCTCTGCAGATGCAACCAAAATTTTTCACCCACCTGAAACTTGTTTGGTACCCCTGAGGGTGAGGAGAAGTTGTTCCTGTGCTTTTTCATGACTGTATCCCTTTGTTGATGTTTCTACGTGGAGGAACCTTTTGTAGGGGTCATGGATGTAGCAACGATCTTCCCCTTACTTTGGGAACGAACTAGACAAAAAATGAATTTCCTAGTCTGGGAGATGAGCTTGCTACCTTTCTTGGCAGCAATCAAAGAGGTGGCAGTAGGTGGGGCTACCTCTGGTATCCTGTGTAATGAATTATCCAATGAAATAATGACAGTGCGAGGCCTTGACTCATACACAACATGTTGCCTCCACAAGTATGGCTGGCCTAACAGTACATCACAAACATCCGGAGGTCTAACATCACACAATACCTTGTGTGTGAAGGGCTTGATGTTGTAGGGAAGGTGGCACTGTTGGCGAACTTTGAGATCTCGTCCTTCATGAAGCCACCCGATACTATACGGCTGTGGGTGTGGTGTAGTCGGTAGGCCCAACCGCTTCACGACCTCTACTGAAATAAGGTTCTTTTGGCTGCTACTGTCGACAATGAATTGTAGCGGCGAAACCCCTAAACCCACATCTGTGAGTGGAAAAGATGCCCCCCCTCCTCTGAGTCTTCGGGCTCATTCTTATGATCTTCTTCCCTTTGCCATTCTGCTTGTCGAGTTCTGGCTCAGGGTCAGAACATGCATCTGATTCGGAAGCCTTCAACTCGACCACCAGCGACTACTTGGTCTCACACCACTTTCCTGTGTCCTTCTTCGGCTTCATGGTATTGTTCTTTTCTTGCAACTTCAACGAGTTGTCTTGGGTCACCCTGCCTTGGCTTTGTCCTTTGGGCTTTGGATTTGCAGATCCAAAGTCTCGCTTCTTCTGTTTGAACTTTTGCTAGATTTTGACAACGTATCAGTACGCAATGCCCAGTGAGGAGATGTTCAGGAACTCCATCCCTTCCTGGATGTATCTATGTAGGTAGGCGTGGTATTTGAGTACCAGATGCAGCTCAGAATCTTTGATACCCAATTGTGTGCAAAGGGTATGAAAAATGTTTGTGAACTCTGGCACATCTTGGTCTCGTCCTTGCCGCAGTGTGGTCCATTTG
>APFE031321622.1:145353-166127 GCA_000404065.3 Pinus taeda
GGGATTTGCGAGGCTGGTCTTGCAAAGGTTCGACCAGTTCAAGCCCTAACTCCTTATATCCCAACCTCGTTGGGGACATGCAAAGAAAAATAGAGAAAAAGCAGACCGCTCTGATATCACTAATCCGAACTTTAACAGGAATGCAATAAAATACAGAGATAACCATAAAGATAGATATGCAGTGGAAATAATACTTCATTTCATTACTATAAAATACTGCAATATGCTTACAAACAGAAATGGAAATAAACCAGCTAGGGCGATGGTAGCTTATCTTTGAGAAGAGATGTGGCGGCTACATGCTTTTGAACTGTGTTACAATGAGGCTCAAAGGCCTATTTATTTTTGAGAAATAGTGGAAAACCCTTAACATTCCAAATCCTAACCCTAGAAGATGAAACGCCAAATTGTGGGCCCCGTTTTTGGGTAAGTTGGTACATCAACTTCCTGGGGTCACGAATTGGTCATATTATCTCCGTTTGACGTGCATGATAGCCCGTTCGAAAGATCTCTCCGAGGACTATGATGAAAAATATTATTTTTTTTATGGAGAAATATTTGGCGGTATATTTCCCAAAAAAACGTCATTTAGGGCCTCAAAACAACTCCAAAAGTTTAGGACCCGAAAAACTGATAAAAATAGTAAACTGCGCTATAATTAAGGAAACTAAAAAACTGAAAGAGACAATTGTGGGGTTCTAAATGAGATAGGTGGGTGGCCACCAACATCCACCTGGATCATTCCTCCCCCCTTAGGAAGCAATGGTCCCCATTGCGTTGAGTTCCTCCCTGAGATGAGGATGCTTCTGCTGAGCTGGGTCTCTAGTGAGTTGTTCTGCAATCTCTGATGTGTCTAGAAATGGTGGGAAGCATGGTCGACAAAAGTCCAAATTGAACACTCACTGCAAGCGAAGGAATGGAGGAATGTTGTGCTTCAAAGAATTGTTTCCCATAGCCTTGGTACTAGTGTAAGGACTGTTAGAGTCAGTTTGTTCAGCCCTCCATCAAAGATCAAAACCTCTTTTGTTGCATTTCATTTTAGGTGTCTCATTCAGCTCGATCATCTGAATTCCATTAGGAGCATCATTCTTCTGATGAAAGGGTCTTGAATCCATACTTCCCTCATGTCATGTACCTGTTGTTTCGTGTTTGATCATTAAAGTTCATCAAAGTCAATTTTACAGTCATTATGGATGGTCTTTTGGTCAGCCAAGAGTAATGTCAGTCATTAGGTTTAGGGTTTTGCGAATTTTGTCCTCAAGGTGTCCAATAATACTAGCAGGCATATGAGGGAGGTTTGAAATAAGTTTTCATGATATAAATTTCATCGTCAATATGCTTGATCATGATTCTTCTTCAAAACTCTGTTTTGAAGAAAAATCGTCCATTTTATCTTTGTAATAAGTATGTAATTCTCAAAGCTCATTCAGTTGTGAAATTCTTCAAGCACAGCCCTAGTCTCCTTTGCCGAATCCACTGATAGCTATCCCTCCACAAAAAGACAAGAGGTTCATCATTCATGCCAAAAATTCAAGGAAGAAATGAAAAGACCAAGTTGTATGAATAGAGAAAAAGTGCCAATTTCAAAACATTACAAATTTGGGTTTTGAAGAACCAAAAATCAAATCAATGTCTTTAAAATGTTTTTCCATAAGGATCAATGCTATTTGCAAGCCAAAATAGTAAACAAACCATTCAAGTGATTTGGTTGAATGAGTGCACCATTTGAGTGAAATAGGAGGAAGCTTGGCCGGCGCGATGCACACAGCAGGTGGCGCGACACACTGAAACGACGCGACGCTCTGGGAGAAGTTGCCCGGTGTAAATTTACACGGGTGCGACACTCTGAAATGGCACGACGCTCTTGGCAAGTGGCGTGACGCTCACAACCTATCATCCAAAAAATGCCCGAAAATCATCCAAATCAACATTGAATTGCTTAAATTTGCCAAGTAGGGTCGATATCCATGGTTTAATCCATTTGTGTCATATGTAATGGTGGTTTATGCTCCCAAACGTATGAATTATGCTTCCAAATGTAAGAAACAAAAACCCCAAAACCCTACCTCTATAAATCCTCATGCCAATTGTTGTTAATATTGCAAATCCATCACTATGTTACCAAGTTTCCCATTTCATCCCATTCGTCCCTTTTTCCTTCATTCCTTTCTCCCTTATACCTTTTTCCAAACAAAATCTATCCTAATTTCCATAATCCTCTTCCATATTTCCCTAAGAAATCTATTCCTAGAAGTCCCAAATTCCTTACTATTTGTTCCCCTCCCTAACAGTCCCTATTTCATTGGTTTTCCTCCTTGGTGGCAGAAATCAAACATACCACAAAGAGCAGTCCAACACAGTGATCAGCAGTCAGTCTCTAAGGCAATGTTCATAGCATCAAACATGTCATTAGGTCATTCATCTCATTATGAGGTGTAAACTTAAAGTGATTCATCTACGGTAGAACATACACTTAGAGGAATTTCTGGACAAGGCCGATAAGGACAATGCATTGCTGAGACACATGGCTTTTCATTATAGGGTGTGGAACATGAGTTCTAGAGCAAGAATTAGGAGTCTCAAGGCGAAATTGAAAAGGGCAATTGATAGAGGAACTCCTGCCCAAATTTCAAGAAATTTGGGGCATTTTTGGTATTTTGAGAAATTTTGCCCTAAAAACAAAGTTTTTCTCCCATAGCGTCGTGCCACATGGCGTGCGCTCTTCCTAGGGACCTCCAAATGAGAAAAGGTTTGCATTTTTCGATTTTCCATGGAAAATCATGACTTCTTGTGCATGGCCAAGAAGTTTGGGCAAGTTTTGAGTCCTTAGGAGGCCAAAAACATGAAACAAATGACCTCTCTGCCCCTAGTTTGACACACAGGAAGCAATCTTGGAAGATTGCAGTTTTGAAGGGGAAAATGGACACCAAATTGGTAAATTCTACTTGGGTTAGAAAGTAGACAGGTAGGGCTTTCCAACGAACACACTTGGGCTCAATTTGGACTTCAGGAGCTGCCTCAAACTTAGTATCAAAGTGGCATGATGCTCACAGGATTTGGCGCGACACACAGAGGGTTTTTACCTAATTTTTCGCTGTTCAGCTCAGGAATTCGGCCAATTTGACTAGTTTTGCTTTGTGATGTAATTTTTGACCTATATTGATGTAATTGAAGGATCATGATGTAATATTGGCACTTATTTACTTGTTCTAGAAGATTCATTCACCAAAAGGTAAAATGTGAGTGAATGAATCAGTTTTCTAGCATATAGGGGCAATTTGTTTTGACTGCCTAGTTTTTGTTCCTTGTTTAGAATTGGTTGAAACATCTCCTAGAATGATGAGTTCGAACCCTAGAGGTATGGGAGTGGGTTGGGCTAGTCTATATCATGTAATTTATTAGTCATTTTCAGGGTTGGACACTTGGGATTGCTTTGGCATACTATTGTACATTCTATCTCTGCATTTTTGGCTAAGGAAAGACCAGGGTATTGCAGCACTGTTTGGGATCCATGTGGCTTTATGTTTTGATGGTGTGCTTCTCTCAGTAATTGTAAGTTGTTATGTGTATCATTTTCCTTCTCTCATCTTCTACAATTGAACAAATGAAGTGTTAAGGTCGAACCCATAGATTGTTATGCTTTGCCTCTAAATTTGTTTGATTTTCAATGTTTTCACCTATTTAAGGAGAATCCTTGAAATCTTCTTTCTCTCCTTAGCTCCTCACCAGTCTGATCTACCCATTCATTCCCTTTAAAAACATTAAAATGATCGCTTTCCTTGCCCCAATTAGACCTCTGCAAAAACTGTGCCTCATCCCCAAGCCCAAATTTTCCTTTCCCTATTCCAGCACTAAAACTCCTAAAAACTCAAATCAAACCCTTGTACTTAATACCTAGCCTAAAATTAGCCTTTGTTTCAATCATCTCGAACCTCATCGATTATCTTTGTTGAGTTTTACCTAGAGAGAGCCCTCTCCTGTCCTCGTAGGGCTAGCTACGTGGCTGAGCATGGTTTGATGTGGACCTAGAACCTTGCTTTTTCAGCCTAAGGCAAATCTAAGCTCTAACATAGTGGCGACTTCGCTGGGGACGAAAGTTTATTTTCATTGTTTGGCTTTGTAGACTACAGACAGAGCCTGAAGTTAGCCAGGTAACCTTCGAAGCGCTTTTTCTTTGCATTAGCGAAAGTAGATGAAAGTTGCTTCAGTCAATCTCCTGTCTAGTTTATAAACTAAACATCTGATCTAAACAATCACCCCAATACATGTATCAAGTTCAGATCTGATTGTTGATGGTGGACAACGATCAGACACAGCAAGGCTGAAATCATTCACCTGGCGATTCCAAATCATTTTCGAGATCATATCCAAAGACTCCACTGGAGGATGAAATTGACCAACAGAAACATGAAAGGACAATATGGGGAGATCAAGTATTCAAGTTGGAATTTCATTCAAGACATTTTGTTCTTTGTTATAAATTGTTTCTTCTCTTTTCCCGGAGAATGTCAAGAAGGCTTTGCAAAATATACTATGTTTGAGAAGAGATCCTCGGTCTACATTTGATTCCTTCCCCTTGAAGATGGTAAATACCAAATATTTGCATGCCTTTAAGCTTGATCAAGACCCTTCTTCTTAATCTTGTAGTGACCGTCTTCAAAGTGATGAGCCTAAAGAGAACAAAACTAATCCCGTAGCTCTTGTATATGCTCCTACACCTTTTAGAGTCCTAGATAGGTATAGGCCTCTTGTTTTACCTTCTCTACTCCATGCTTTCCCTACAAATTATTATCTATATTTACCAAGTTTTGACTGTGAATATAATAATGTCAACACTGAGCAACATGTGAAAAATGTTGAGACTTTTCTAGACCTTTTTGAGGTTGATGACAAAGATGTTAGTATTAGGCCTTTTGCTCTTTCTTTGCAAGGAAAAGTGAAGAGTTAGTTCAAAACCCTGCCTGATGCGAGCATCTCAGATTTACAGTAGTTCATCAAAGCTTTCCTTGATAGGTGGGTGATTGGACAGAACCTTTCTTGGTTGTAGAAGAGTATAACCAGCTGAAAAGATTGCCAGGGGAGACAGTACAATAGTTTTCAGCCAGATTTAATCAAGTTTATTATTCAATGCCGGTTGCTATAAGGTCTCCTCCTCGATATGCTCTCTTGTACTATCCGGGTGCCTTTGATTTGGAAATGGAGTTTCAGCTGAGAGAAAGGAATATTGCAACACTTCACGAGATGCATAACAGTGCAGTTAATGTAAAGGCTCATATATTGATCCGAAGAGCAAGGTTGAAAGAAGAAGAGACGAAAAACATAGATCCAGAGGAATCAGCATCTCTAGAGGTAAAGCTAGATATTTTGGCAAGTGAAGTGGAAGAGATGATGCAAAATATCACCACAAGGAATGATTATGATGTTCAATCCCTTCACTCAATGATTGAAGAAGAACAAGTTGTTGATCCAAAACATTTTTTTTCTTATCCCAGTTGTCATAGATCTAATAATGATTGTTTTATAGATCATCTTGGAGAAGAGAGATCTGTTGATATGACATGCATGATTGATGATATCTTTTATACTGATGATTTGCCCCAGTTTGATCAATATGATGACGATTATGTTCTCCAAACAGAAGCTAATCTTGCAGAAAAACAAGCAGCTAGTTTGTGGGAGGAGGAAGTTCACTTTCAACAGCTTGAGTACAGTGATCAACCGATGCATATCGACTATGACAGTGACAAGGAAAATGCAGCAAATTTTTAAGTAAGTGAAGGGTCTTTTCGTTTTTGTTTTGCTTCATTTCAGTTCATCAGAGACAACATTCATGAAATCAGAAGTCAATCGTCGATAAGTCTTGATCTGGACCATCTTGAGAGCAATGAAAACCTTGTTCAAGACCTCTCATATCCAGATTTGCAGCCCCCGAATGCCATTGATTGTCAAGTTGCACATGAAGACATGGAAGCTGGCACATGTGATAAAATGGTACAATATGACTCCCTACCTTTCTATTTTGAAACATTTCAGTTTTTGAAGGGTAAATTGCACAGTAAATCTTCAAATGAGCAGCCTGTAGGAAATCAACAATCTCTCAGTTTTAATGTTGAGAATGAAGGTCAGATTACAGATGAAGGTGTGGCAGCCGAAATACATGATCTAATGATGCAAGGGGATTATGTACCCTTTTGTTTCGAAGCATTTCAGTTTATAAGGCAAAATATTTGTAATATCTCTAAAGAAAAAGATGAACAACCAGTAGGATGTCATACAGTTTTAATGGATACATCGTAGCAGTCTTCTCAAAATTTTGATGATCCTATTGCTCTTGTGTTGGATGATGTCTGCAGTCCAAGTCCTTCTCCATTGACTACATGTGAGCTTGAAACGTGTATTGATACAAACTTGATCTAGCAGCCAGTTTCTTTATCATTTTTAGCAGAAGTCTCGTCACAAAGCTCAAATCAAAGTTTGCATTCATGGTACGAAGAGAAGAGAAGTAACCCATTGGATGAACTAAGTCCCAATGTGCATGAACTTCAAGATCCTTATGCACTGTTTTTGGAGGCGCATAGAGAATCCATATCATTCATTGGATTCCAAGTTTTCATGGGGGTTTCCTTTCAATAGTTCTCTCTTGTTGTTCCTAAGCGATCACTTGTGGAGAATTCAAAAATCAGCCATGATGCTTACATGGTTGCATTGGCTGTTCCATTTCACTTGATCAGGTGGTGAAAAGAGTAATTAGAGTAGGTTGTATTGAATAAGCTTCATATTGAGCATCATTTCCAGTTTTTCGGTTGTGTTTAAGTATCGAGTCAGTTTTTAGTTGAGTGAGAGTCAAGTTGTGTTGTCAAGTTGTCAGTTTTCAGTCATGCATTTTAGCTTGAGTTTTTGACTTCATTGCCTAATGAACGAAGGCAATGTGTGCTCACCCAAAGATTTGTAGTTCTTGGCACCTCCAAGGAGCTACCATCCCCATTGGAGCCAATGTTAGAGTCGGTCTGTTCAGCCCTCCATCAGAGATCAAAACCTCTTTTGTTGCATTTCATTTTAGGTGTCTCATTCAACTCGATCATCTGCATTCCATTAGGAGCATCAATCTTCTAATGAAAGGGTCTTGTCTCCATACTTCCCTCATGTCATGTACCTATTGTTTCATGTCTAATCGTTAAAGTTCATCAAAGTCAATTTTACAGTCATTATGGTTGGTCTTTTGGTCCGCCAAGAGTCATGGCAGTCATTAGGTTTAGGGTTTCGCAAATTTTGTCCTCAAAGTGTCCAATAACACTAGCAAGCATATGAGGGAGGTTTGAAATAAGTTTTCATGATATAGATTTCATCATCAATATGCTTGATCATGATTCTTCTTCAAAACTTTTTTTTGAAGAAAAATCGTCCATTTTATCTTTGTAATAAGTATGTAATTCTCAAAGCTCCTTCAGTTGTGAAATTCTTCAAGCATAGCCCTGGTCTCCTTTGTCGAATCCAATGATAGCTATCCCTCCACAAAAAGACAAGAGGTTCTAATTCATGCCAAAAAATCAAGGAAGAAATGAAAAGACCAAGTTGTATTAATAGAGAAAAAGTGCCAATTTCAAAACATTACAAATTTGGGTTTTGAAGAACCAAAAATCAAATCAATGTCTTTAAAATGTTTTGCCATAAGGATCAATGCTATTTGCAAGCCAAAATAAAAAACAAACCATTCAAGTGATTTGGTTGAATGAATGCACCATTTGAGTGAAAAAGGAGGAATCTTGGCCGACGCAACGCACACAGCAGGTGGCGCGACGCTCTGAAATGGCGCGATGCTCTGGGAGAATTTTCCCAGTGTAAATTTACACGGGCGCGATGCTCTGAAACAGTGTGACGCTCTAGGCAAGTGGCGCGGCGCTCACAGCGTATCATCCAAAAAATGCCCGAAAATCCTCCAAATCAACATTGAATTGCTTAAAGTTGCTAGGTAGGGTCGATATCCATGGTTTAATCCATTTGTGTCTTATGTAATGGTGGTTTATGCTCCCAAATGTATGAATTATGCTTCCAAATGTATGAAACAAAAACCCCAAAACCCTACCTCTCTAAATCCTCATGCCAATTGTTGTTAAGATTGAAAATCCATCACTTTGTTACGAAGGTTCCCATTTCATCCCATTCATCCCTTTTTCCTTCATTCCTTTCTCCCTTATACCTTTTCCCAAACAAAATCTATCCTAATTTCCCTAATCCTCTTCCATATTTCCCTAAGAAATATATTCCCAAAAGTCCCAAATTCCTTACTATTTGTTCCCCTCCCTAACAGTCATTATTTCATTGGTTTTCCTCCTTGGTGGTAGAAATCAAACGTACCACAAAGAGTAGTCCAACACAGTGATTAACAGTCAATCTCTAAGGGAGTGTTCATAGCATCAAACATGTAATCTGGTCATTCATCTGATTATGAGGTGGAAACTTAAAGTGATTCATCTACAGCAGAACATGCACTTAGAGGAACTACTGGACAAGGCCGATAGGGACAATGCATTGCTGAGACACATGGCTTTTCATTACAGGGTGCGAAACATGAGTTCTAGAGCAAGAATTAGGAATCTCAAGGCGAAATTGAAAAGGGTAATGGAGAAGAAAAAATGGTAAAAAGAGCTTGATCGTCTTCAGATATTGGCCAAGGCATCCTTGGTTCATCATGACTCTAGATAGAGGAACTCTTGCCCAAATTTCAAGAAATTTGGGGCATTTTTGGTATTTTGAGAAATTTTGCCCTAAAAACAGTGTTTTTCTCCCACAGCGTCGCACCACGTGGCATGCGCTCTTCCTAGGGAGCTCCAAATGAGAAAAGGTTTGCATTTTTGGATTTTTCATGGAAAATCATGACTTCTCGTGCATGGCCAAGAAGTTTGGGCAATTTTTGAGTCCTCAGGAGGCCAAAAACATGCAAAAAATGACCTCTCTGCCCCTAGTTTGACACACAGGAAGCAGTCTTGGGAGATTGCCGTTTTGAAGGGGAAAATGGACACCAAATTGGAAAATTCCACTTGGGTTGGAAAGTAGACAGGCAGGGCTTTCCAACAAGCACACTTGGGCTCAATTTTGACTTCAAGAGTTGCCTTAAACTTAGTCTCAAAGTGGCACGACGCTCACAAGATTTGGCGCGACGCACAGAGGGTTTTTGCCCAATTTTTCACTGTTTAGCTCAGGAATTCAGCCAGTTTCACTAGTTTTTCTTTGTGATGTAATTTTTGACCTATCTTGGTGTAATTGAAGGATCATGATGTAATTTCGGCACTTATTTACTTGTTCTAGAAGATTCATTCACCAAAAGGTAAAATGTGAGTGAAAGAATCAGTTTCCTAGCATATAGAGGCAAGTTGTTTTGACTGCATAGTTTTTAGTTCCTTATTTAGAATTGGTTTAAACAACTCCTAGAATGATGAGTTCGACCCCTAGAGGTATGGGAGTGGGTTGGGCTAGTCTATATCATGTAATTGCTCAGTTATTTTCAAGGTTGGATACTTGGGATTGCTTTCGCATACTATTGTACATCCTATCTCTGCATTTTTGGCTAAGGAAAGACTAGGGTTTTGCAGCACTGTTTGGTATCCATGTGGCTTTATTTTTTGATGGTGTGCTTCTCTCAGTAATTTTAAGTTGTTATGTGTATCATTTTCCTTCTCTCATCTTCTTCAATTGAACAAATGAATTGTTAAGGTCGAATCCATAGATTGTTATGCTCTGCCTTTAAATTTGTTTGATTTTCAATGTTTTCACCTGTTTAAGGAGAATCCTTGAAATCTTCTTTCTCTCCTTAGCTCCTCACCAGTATGATCTACCCATTCATTCCCTTTAAAAGCATCAAAATGATTGCTTTCCTTGCCCCAATTAGACCTCTGCAAAAACTGTGCCTCATCCCCAAGCCCAAATTTGCCTTTCCCTATTCCAGCACTAAAACTCCTAAAAACTCAAATCAAACCCTTGTACTTAATACCTAGCATAAAATTAGCCTTTTTTTATTCATCTTGAGCCTCATCGATTACCTTTGCTAAGTTTGACCCGGAGAGAGCCCTCTCCTGTCCTCGTACGACTAGCTACGAGGCTGAGCATGGTTTGATGTGGACCTAGAACCTTGCCTTTTCAGCCTGGGGCAAATCTAGGCTCTAACAAGGACCATGTCAGAGTGGTCTGAATTTCTAATGGGTTATGGTAAGGAATTCTCTCTGCAAATGCAACCAAACTTTGTCACCCACCCGAAACTTGTGTGGTACCCCTGTGGGTGAGGAGAAGTTGTTCCTTTGTTTTGTCATGACTGTATCCCTCTGTTGTTGCTGCTGCGTGGAGGAACCCTTTGTGAGGGTCATGGATGTAGCAACGATATTCCTGTTACTTTGGGAGCGAACCAGACAAAAAATGAATTTCCTAGTCTAGGAGATGAGTTTGCTGCCTTTCTTGGCAGTGATCAAAGAGGTGGCGGTAGGTGGGGCTACCTCCGGTATCCTATATAATGAATTATCCAAAGAAATAATGACAGTGCGAGGCCTTGACTCATACACAACATGCCGCCTCCACAAGTATTGTTGGCCTAATAGTACATCGCAAACATCCAGAGGTGTAACATCACACAATACCTCATCTGTGAAGGGCTTGATGCTGTAGGGAAGGCAGCACTGCAGGCGAAATTTGAGATCTCGTCCTTCATGACGCCACCTAATACTATATGGTTGTGGGTTTGGTGTAGTCGGTAGGCCCAACCACTTCATGACCTCTACTGAAATAAGGTTCTTTTGGCTGCCACTGTTGATAATGAATTGCAGCGACGAACCCTTCACCCACATCTGTGAGTGGAAAAGACACCCCCCCTCCTCTGGGTCTTCGGTCTCATTCTTCTGGATCTTGGTAGTGGCAACAATGGCACTGGGATCCATGTCAATGATTTGCTTCCCTTTTCCGTTCCCATTGTCAAGTTCTGGCTCAAGGTCGGAACATGCATCTGATTCGGAAGCCTTCAACTCGGCCACCAACAACTGCTTGGTCTGAAAGTCACTTGTGTTATGAGTGGGACTCTTGTGGAACTCACACCACTTTCCCATGTCCTTCTTCGGCTTCATGGTGTTGTTCTTTTCTTACGACTTCAAAAAGTTGTCTTGGGTCACCCCACCTTGGCTTTGTCCTTTGGGCTTTCGATTTGCAGATCCAAAGTCTCGCTTCTTCTGTTTGAACTTTTGCTTGATTTTGACAGTGTATCGGTACGCAGTGCTAAGCGAGGAGATGTTTAGGAACTCCATCTCTTTCTGGATGTATCTATGTAGGCAGCCGTGGTATTTGAGTACCAGATGTAGCTCAGAATATTTGATACCCAACTGTGTGTGAAGGGTATGAAAAATGTTTGAGAACTTTGGCACATCTTGGTCTCGTCCCTATTGCAGTGTGGTCCATTTGATGTATTTGTCCTCATAGGTTTTGACAGGGTAGTACTGCTCCTTGACGGCATATCAGAATGAATCCCAAGTGGGTACGACTGAAAATAGTGAGCCAGTACTTTCATCCTTCTGCTCACAGTAGGTTTCCCACCAGTCCTTGATGTGGGGGGCTGCTTTGAGAAGAGTGGAAACAATATTTTCCCAACTCGAAAATTCATGAACAGAAAAATAACCCTCTAGCAGATTTAACCATTTATCTACTGCATCCGCATCTATTTGACCCTTGAAGATGGGGATTTAAAAATTCACTTGTACCTTAAATGGTGTGGCATTTCCAAAGTAGCTGCTGGAAGTCGATGCATCGCTTCTAGGTAGCCGCTGAAGGATCTGGGCAAAGTTGTCTATCATCGCGTTCCATTGTTGCTTGAGGGCTTCTTCGAGCAATATTTTGATAGGATCTCCTACCCCCTCGTCTTTCTTCTCATCTGCCATGGGAGGCTGTCAGGATTTGCGAGGTTGGTCTTGCAAAGTTTCGACGAGTTCAAGCCCTAACTCCTTATATCTCGACCTCGTTGGGGACATGCAAAGCAAAACAGAGAAAAAGCAGACCGCTCTGATACCACTAATCCAAACTTAAACAGGAACACAATAAAATAAAAAGATAACCATAAAGATAGACATGCAGTGGAAATAATACTTCATTTCATTACTGTAAAATACTGAAATATGCTTACAAACAGAAATGGAAATAAACTAGCTAGGGTGATGGTAGCTAATTCCTGAGAAGAGATGTGGTGGCTACATGCCTCTGAATTGTATTACAATGAGGCTCGAAGTCCTATTTATTGTTGAGAAACAATGGAAAAGCCTTCACATTCCAAAACCTAACCCTAGAAGATGAAACGCCAAATTGTGGGCCTTGTTTTTGGGTAAGTTGGTACACCAACTTCCTGGGGTCGCGAATTGGTCATATTATCTACGTTTGATGCGCATGATAGCCCATTGGAAAGATCTCTCCAAGGACTACCATGAAAAAAATGATTTTTTGACAGAAAAATCGCTGGCAGTAGATTTCTCAAAAAAACGTCGTTTAGGTCCTCAAAACGGCTCCGAAAGTTTAGGACCCGAAAAACTGCTAAAAATAGTAAACTGCACTATAATTAAGCAAACTGAAAAACTGAAAGAGACAGTTGTGGGGGTTGAAATCGGATAGGTTGGTGGCCACCAACATCCACTTGGATCATGCACCCGTATATTTTCTTCTGGGTCTTTTCGCGTAACTATATTAACACTAGGCCCATCTTCGCGCAGTTCTGATGTCATCATCTGGATGTTCTGATTAGCCTATTTGGTCTGGGTCTTCTTTTCTTGCATCTTTGTGATAATCACAGGATAGTCTTCAATAATGCGATCAAAATGTTGACAATATTGACAAGAAGGGTGTGTCAAGTTCTAAAAATCTCGCACAAAGTGGCCTGGTTCTCCACAATTGTAACAAATAATATGTCTATGACCTCTCCCAGCTCCTCCCCCTTGTCCTTGGAATCCTCTGTGAGCTGCAGATGTGCCTTGATTCTGTTGGGGACATGCCTCCCTCTGTACCCTATATTTCATATTTTTGTCTATCATTAGCTCATAGCTTCAATAATTGCACTCATCATGGTCTACAAACTTACAAAAATTGCAAAAATGTTGTTGGGGAGTTTGTACAAACTTCGGTAAAAAAATGGAAATTGTATGTTGAATGCTTTCCTATTATTTGGTAGATAGCGCACCATGGCACCACACTAGTGCTCAAACCAACAATATTTTTCAGCTTCATGGGGATAGGACCTCCCCTAGTTAGATAATTATGATACGCTGGGCAATGATCCTTGTTGTGACGATGGCCTTTACACTTTAAGCACCATACTTCCATGCGGGTCTCATTTTGGACCTCTTTTCCCTTTTTGAGATCCTGCAACTCCATATTTAGGCTAGCCAACTGTTATTGAATCTATTGCACTCCCAGATTGGTATCCTAAATAGGTGAGGCCTCCAACTCCATAGCAATCTCCAGTGCTTCAGCTTGTGTTCCAAGCTTATGTTGTGACAATGACAATCTCAAATGAGGTAACAACGAATGAATATACCAATCCTTATGTTGCTCGTCTAAGATCTGTAGGTTAGCCTATTGTAGCAGAGATTTCAACCTCAATCAAAATCCCATTCAAATTCATTCACCCTCTTCTTAATTTATTTGACCTCAGTTACAGACTGGGCTTGTGACTTAAGCTTCTTGAATTCATTATTCAATACATCTTTCGTATATTTCAACTATGCAACTGGATGAATCATAATATAATTAATATACCAACTCAATTCCCTATCTTGTAATGTTGTGACCAACTGTGCTTTCTTCAAGTCATCATTCGTTATCTGTTGTGATTTCCACACAGCATCTGCTACAAACCAAAAATTTTCATGGTCTTCTGTCCCCAAACCCTTGAATATATGCATCTTCATAGTATTTGCCATGTTGAATAGAAGAGGTGGAGGTGGAGGTGGAGGTGGAGGTGGCGGTGTAGGTGTGTGAGGTGGAGGTGATGATGGAGGTGGAGTGGAAGGATGTGGTATTCCTGCAATACCCTGATCTATCATCTATGGCACACCTTGACGGGTCTTCAGACTATTACGTTCTTCTTTGCTATCAGACGCTCCCAACAAAGGATTGTACTTGGCAATTGAATCTAGATCTCTTCTAAATGGTCTCCCTTGTGTAGCTCCCATCAAGTCTCATCTAAACGTCAATTTAATGGCATAACCTATTTCTCACACAATAGCATTTTAATCCAAGTTTTCAGAGAATTCAGATACTTACCTCTTGCTCCTTTGAAAAACTGGCATTCAGCGTCACTATAACTAACAGACGTGTCGATTGCGAACTCAGTAATAAATCCACCCAAGATATTATTGATCCAATAATCGACAGCCTTCGTGATTTTGTTTTCTAAACCTTCCAGGCACCTCACTAACTCTAGAGTCCACACAATAGGGTTATCCAACTTCCAAGTACCTTGACCATCCACCAATTTAGCCAACCACTCATATAATTCACATGGAAAAGTGCAGAATAAAACTTTGTTTTCCTCTGTATACAGGTATCTCTACAACCACTCTTCTTTTGACAGGCATGGTTTCCTTTCTTTCTTGGGCTGTAAACTCATGCATCTTCCGATCTACCCACTTTTCGATCTCCTTCTTAGTCAATATCCACTTATTCCACATCACACATTCCTTAGATAGATTTTGGTCCCAGCAAAGAAACGATTTGTTGGCATGAGGGGGATTGGACCTAGGTTTAGAGTTAGTTGCACTAACCAACAAAACACTACACTACTGCCCCTTTCGAAAACAACCCGTGTAATGTAGGCTACAGTCTCACCCAAGGCAGTATTGGGGGATGCTAGAAATAGGTTTCAGCATCCAAAGGACTATATGATGTGTTACTATTAAACTTAGGGCTTTATCCCGACCTTCGTGAACCCTAACCCCTAAAACTCAAAAATTACAACAACTAACAATTAGCAGATCTAACCCCTTCATCAATTGCACTAAACATTCATAACATCATGTAAACAAACAGATCTACTTCTTTGTGCATCTATTAATTACTTTTCATGATTAATTTCATTCGAAAGATCAAAACATACAATAAATTCAGAGGTAAAAAATAATACACAGATACCAAAATAATTATTCAGAACAACCTTTAGTATTCTTAGATCGTCAAATATAGACTCTTCCAACCCTGTGCACGTAGCTGTAGGGGCCTGCTCACCCAATTGCAGACTTACCAAGGTCTCTGCGCAAATAGTTGTAGGAGCCTTCCCCTTTGCCCAAGTAACAAATAGATGAAACAAACTCGAAACTTGATTTTCTATGTTCTTCATTATCTTCCTATGAGTCTTCTATAACTCCATTTTATATGATTCTTCATTAAAATATCATGGTCCACGAAGCATGGGCAGGTCATAAAACAACTTGACTCTTAACAAACTAAAGGGCTTTGACCTTCCTAAATCCCCATTGACTCCTATAGACCTGCGCTAGTCACTCTTCACTCCTCAAAATGCGAAGACTTTACAATATTTACAAAAAATTTACAAATTTTGACCCTAAGTGACCCCATCCTAACAGATGGTAGCATGTATGTTTTTTAGAGTTTTAACAAATTATTTTCTCCACTATTGTAGACCATGCAAGTGGAAAACTTATTTATGCATGGTGACAAATACGTTATATAATTTTCACATGGTTTCCAAAGTGATGATACTTCAGCAAGTATCGTTGTCTTCATCTCCCCCAATGCCGAAACTACATTTTACATTGTTGCTCAAAGTTGTTCTTCCTCTTTCATGGAAACCTGCAAGTTATTTGCCAGTTGTTCATTCTCGGGCATCGGATACTTAACATTTGAGCTTGTTACTCCTACATAGGCCAAGATGGCTTTGGCAATGGAATTTGGATGCTTCCTAGTGTTCAACATTATCACCCTTTCCTTAAAGAATGTAGGTGATGCGTGATCATCCAGAAAGTGATTTATTTTTGCTTGTACAATTCTCTTTTGGAAATCATCGAATGATATATATTACACATCCATGACCGAATCATCACCAAGGAGAACAACATCTCCCTTCTCGCTCGGCATTGGCTCTGCTGTTGGAGGTGGTGGAGACTGAGGGATGACCTATGGTGCTCTCAACATCATGTCAACATCTTCATTCTATGGCTTCTATTCCAACTCCATGTGTGTCACTTCAATCAAATACTCAATTTGTTGAGCAAGATATTGATCTTGTATCTCCTCACCTTCCTCATATGCTACTAGTTGTTCCAACTATTCAACCTGTAATGGTGTTTCTTCCTCCGTCATCACACCTTGCCTTTTTTCTTCTTCCTACTTTTGCATCTCTTCTTGTTCTATCCTCCTCAACTCTTGTTCTTCCTTCAACTTCTTCTCTAACTCCTTTAGCTTTATTTCTACTTCCTGTATCATCTACTTTTCTCTCTTCCTTTGTTCTACTCTCTTGATTCACTACTCCCTCTTTGCTTCCATTGCCAAAGCTTCCTTCTTGAGGATAGGATCAACCTTTAGTTTGCAGCTTTTCTCTCCCTTTTGATTGTCAGCAATATTCCTCTTTCCCTTGTCCTGCACTGGATTGCTGCCTTCTACTACTATTGTTTTTTTCTCCAGATTTGTCGCTATCTTTAGAGAAACCTTCCAATTTCTTGCTATATTGACCCACTCATTGAGTCTGGAGTTATTGTAGCAGTACCTACAAGGGTCCTCCTCTAGCCAATGAAATTTCTTGTTGATCCATGGAAGGTAAACTCTCGAATAGTGGTCCTTGAAAACACTATGGGGATCATATGGATTAAAATAGTTGGTTCCAAAATCAAATTTCACTATGTCCTTAACCTTGACATCTTCATCTTTCAAGCTCTTAATCTCATACAATCTAACCCACAAAGGAAGAGCTGGCCATGGTACTTTATTCTTCCTATGTAGTCACCCTGACAACCCTCTAGCAAGGTGGTATGATAGTTCTTGCATGATTAGTTGTTCAGTGGCATACCTTGGTAAGACATGCGGAGGCTTCTCTTTGCAAAACACTATGATGAAGATGCCACCTAGTGAAGAATACAATTCTACAATATCTATTATCGCCTCCATTGTTGTTTAGTCAATTTAATGTTCTTGAATTGTAAACATAAATATTCGACTAAGGTAATTAGACTGATGAAGTACAAGTGCATTGTATATGCTAGAAGTTATTTAAGTCGTTAAGGTGTTTAAGTTATCGTTAATGTCTAAATATAGAATCAGTATAGAGATGATGTTACTCTCTATATTAGAATATTATCCTTGAGAATTGTTAGTTGGTTATTCTAAAATTAATCTTAATTAAATCAAACTTGTGGGATTGATCCAGGTGGATATTGCTAGCCACCCACCAATTCCACTTGGACCCCGACCATTATTTCTTTCAATTTTTCAATTTCCTTAATTGTAGCACAGTTTACTGTTTTTAGCAGTTTTTTGGGTACTAAACTTCCGGAGCTGTTTTGAGGCCCTAAATGACGTTTTTGGAAATCTACTACAAGTGATTTTTGAATTAAATAATATTTTTCATCATAGTCCTCGGAGAGATCTTTCCAAGGGGTATCATGTGCATCAAACGGAGATAATATGACCAAGTCACGACCCTGGGAAGTTGGCTGTCCAACTAACCCCAACAGGGCCCATAAACTGTTGGTGTTACATCTCCTCGGGTTAGGGTTTTGGTTGTTTAGGGCTTACTCTTATTGTTCAATAATAAAAAGGCCCTTGAGCCTCATAGTAGCATAGTTCAGAGGCATGTAGCCACCACATCTCTCCTCAGAGATAAGTTACCATCGCCTAGCGCGTTTATTTCCATTCCTATTTGTAAGCATGTTTCAATATTTTACATTAATCAAATGAAGTATTATTTTTGTTGCATCTCTATATTTATGGTTATCTCTGTAATTTGTTGTTCCTGTTTAAATCTGGATCAATGGTATCAGAGTTGTCTTCTCTTTCTTTTCTTTTCTTTGCATGTCCCCAACGAGGTCAGGATATAAGGAGTTAGGACTTGAACTGATCGAACCTTTGCAAGACCAGCCTCACAAATCTTAACGACCTCCCATGGCAGATGAAAAGAAAGACAGGGGGCGGGAGATCCTATCAAAATCTTGTTGGAAGAAGCCCTTGACCAACAAAGGAATGTGATGATGGACAACTTTGCCCATATCCTTCAATGACTACCCAGGGGCGACGCATCTAATAGCTATTCTGGAAACACCACACCCTTTAAGGTTCAAGTTAAATTTGAAATCCCCATATTCGAGGGTCAGATAGATGCAGATGTCATAGATAAATGGTTAAATTTGCTAGAAGGGTATTTTTCTATTCATGATTTTTCCAGTTAGGAAAATATTACTTTTGATCTTCCCAAAGGAGTGACCCACGTCAAGGAATCATGGGAAACCTACTATGAGCTGAAGGATGAAAGTACGAACTCACTGTTTTCAGCCGCTCCCACTTGGAATTCATTCTAGGACACCATCAAGGAGAAGTACTACCCTGTCAGGAGCTACAAGGAAAAATACATAAAGTGGACCACGCTGCAGCAAGGAAGGGACCAAGAAGTGCCGAAGTTTACTAATGTTTTTCATACCCTTCGCACGAAGTTGGGTATCAAGGATTCTAAGAAACATTTGGTACTCAAGTATTGCGATGACTTACATAGATACATCTAGGATGAGATGGAGTTCCTTGACATATCCTCGCTTGGCACGATATACCAATACACTATCAAGATTGAGTAGAAGTTTAAACAAAAGAAGCAAGAATTTGGATCTATGAACTCGAAGAACAAAGGATAAAGCCAAGGCAGGGTGACCTAAGACAACCTGTCGAAGCCGCAAGAAAATAACAACACCATGAAGTCAAAGAAGGACATAGGAAAGTGGTGTGAGTTCCATAAGAGCCCCACTCACAACACAAGTGAGTGTCAGACCAAGTAGTTGCTGGTGGCCGAGTTGAAGGCTTTACATTCAGATGCAAATTTCGACCTTGACTCAGAACTTGACACGAGGAATTCCAAATGGAAGTATATCATTAACGTTGAGCCCAGTGCCACTATTGCCACCACCAAGATTTAGAAGAATGAGCCCAACGATCTAGAGGAGGGGGAGCACCTTTTCCACTCATAGATGTGGGAGAAGGGTTTTCCACTCCAATTCAATGTTGACAGTGGGAGCCAAAGTAGCCTTATTTCAGCAGAGGTTGTGAAGCAGTTGGAACTACTGACCATACCACACCCAAAATCATATAGTATCGTGTGGCTTCACCAAGGACGAGATCTCCGATTCTGCAAGAAATGTCACTTTCCCTACAACATCAAGCCCTTCATAGATGAGGTATTGTGTGATGTTGCACCTCTGGATGTTTGTGATGTATTATTAGGCCAACCATACTTGTGGAAGTGACATGTTGTGTACGAGTCAAAGCCTCGTGCTGTTATTATTTCTTTGTGTAATACATGATATAGGATACCAGAGGTAGCCCCACCTACCACCACTTCTTTGATCTATGCTAAGAGGGGTAGTAAGATCGTCTCCCAGACTAGGAAATTTATTTTCTTTCTGGTTCTCTCTCAAAGTAAGGGGACGATCGTAGCCACATCCATGGCCCCCGTGAAGGGTTCCTCCACGTAGCTGAAGCAGGTGGATATGATCATGGAAGGAAATAGGGACATCTTCTCCTCACCGACAAGGGTACTGTTACATTGTTAGGTCAAGCATTTGCTCGATCTGACTCTCCGAGCACCTCTACCCAAGGGGCTGATATATTTCCGCTCCATTTTGGAAAATTCCAAGTACAAGCAACGACATGATCAACATCTAGTGTCACACAACTTTCAAGTGGGCGACAAAGTTTGGTTGCATTTGCAGAAATAATGCCTTACCAGAGCCCATTAGAAGCTTAGACCACTTCGATACTATCCTTACACTAGTAACAAAGATGTGGGAAACAATTCTTTGGAGCTCATCATTCCCCCATTCCTTGGGTTGTACCAAGTGTTCAATGTGGACCGTCCTCAACCATGCTTCCCACCATTAGTAGACACATCAGAAATTGCAGAACATCTTGCCAGGGACCAAGTTCAACAAAATTTTCCCCATCTCATGGAGGCACTCAATGCAATGGGGACCATTGCTTCCTAAGGGAGAAGGAATGATCCAGGTGGATATTGGTGGCCACCCGCCGATTCCACTTAGACTCCCACCATTGTTTCTTTCATTTTTTCAATTTCCTTAACTATAGCACAATTTACTATTTTTAGTAGTTTTTTGGGTCCTAGACTTCTGAAGCTATTTTGAGGCCCTAAACGAAGTTTTTGGAAATCTAGCGCCAACTATTTTCTCAATAAATCATCTTTTATTAAGTAGAGTTTCGACGTAAATCTCACTTTTCGTATTGAATAGATAGCAGAACTTTCTAGACCAGGTAACGGCTACAAAGACAATGGCTAGATTTGACCGGGAAACGGCTAGCTCACTTAGATAAAGGTTAAAAACTTAATTAAATAGGTTAATGTTTTTATTAAAATATGAAAGGATCATTTTATAATTAAATATATATTAGAAAAAGTAAATTTGAATAAGTAAAAAATACATTAATAAAAAATTGTTAGTTATCACAGTTATTATAAAAGTTAGCTATAGAGTAATCTGTAAACAGTTAAATTATATTTTTAATTAAAATATAAGTTAAAAGGACATATATTT
>APFE031321622.1:166805-249615 GCA_000404065.3 Pinus taeda
TATAATATATAAAAATTAGTTAGTTATAAAAGAAACCTAAGAATAGTTAAAATTATTTTGATCAAAATATAAGTTATAAAAATATATATTAACGTAAATAAATCAAAGTGAGATATGTTCATTCAACTTGTCCTGACGATGAACCACACTAGTTGGTTTGAAACACGTCGACAAAGGTTTTCTTCATGTGATTTACGCCGAAACTCTACTTAATAAATGCTATGGATCACATAAGCCTCAATTCAACAAATCATCTTTTCCATCATATTCCTCAGAGAGATCCTTCCAATGGGGTATCATGTGCGTAAAACAGAGATAATATGACCAAGTCATGACCCCGAGAAGTTGGTTGTCCAACTAACCCCAATGGGACCCATAAACTCTTGGTGTTACATCTCCTCGAGTTAAGGTTTTGGTTGTTTACAATTTTCTCTTATTTTTCAATAATAAAAAGGCCCTTGAGCCTCATTGTAATGTAGTTCAGAGACATGTAGTTACCACATCTCTCCTTAGAAATAAGCTACCATCGCCTGAGATGGTTTATTTCCATTCCTATTTATAAGAAAATTTCAAAGCAGTGTGCTCTTTCTCTATTTTTCTTTCCATGTCCCCAACAAGGTCAGGATATAAGGAGTTAGAGCTTGAACTAGTCTAACCATTTCAAGACTAACCTTAGAAATCTTGACAGCCTCCCATTGCAGATGAAAATAAACATGAGGGGGCATGAGATCCTATTAAAATCTTGCTCAAAGAAGTACTCGAGGGACAAAGGAACGCGATGATGGAAAAATTTTCCTAGATCCTTCAGCGGCTACCCAGTGGTGACACATCTAATAGCTACTATGGAAATGCCACATCCTTTAAGTTACAAGTTAACTTTGAAATCCCCATATTTCAGGATCAGATAGATGTAGATGTTGTAGATAAATTGTTAAATATGTTAGAAAAGTATTTTTCTATTCATGATTTTTCCATCCGGGAGAAGATTACTTTTGCTCTTCTCAAAGCATCCCCCCACGTCAAGGACTGGTTGGAAACCTATTGCGAGTAGAAGCATGAAAGTATGAAATCATTGTTTTCAGCCACTCCCACATGGAATTCATTCCAGGACACCATCAAGGAGCAGTACTACCCTGTCCATAGCTATGATGACAAATACATAAAGTGGACCATGCTACAGCAGGGAAGGGACCCAGATGTGCCAGAGTTTACCAATGTTTTACTTACCCTTCACAACAAGTTGGGTATCAAGGATTTTGAGAAACATTTGGTACTCAATTATCGTCACTACCTACTAGATACATCCAGGACGAGATGGAGTTCCTAGACATCTCCTCACTTGGAATAGCATACCAATACACTGTCAGGATTGAGCAGAAGTTTAAACAAAAGAAGTGAGACTTTGGATCTACGAATCCAAAGAACAAAGGAAAATGCCAAGGTGGGGTGACCCAAGACAACCCATCGAAGCTACAAGAAAAGAACAACACCATGAAGTCAAAGAAGGACACAGGAAAGTGGTGTGAGTTCCATATTCTCCTCACTGACAAGGGTACCGTTACACTGTCAGGTCAAGCATTCATTCGATCTGACAACCAAAGCACCTCTACCCAAAGGGTCGATATATTCCCACTCCATTATGGAAAATTCCAAGTGCAAGCAGTGTCATGATCAACATCTGGTGTCACACAAGTTTTAGGTGGGTAACAAAGTTTGGTTGCATTTGTAGAAATAATGCATTACCGGAGCCCATTGGAAGCTCAGACCACTATGATATGGTCCTTACACCAGTAAAAAAGATGTGGGAAAGAATTCTTTGGAGCTCAACATTCCCCTATTCCTTGGCTTGCATCGAGTTTTCAATGTGGACAACCCTTGACCATGCTTCCCACCAATACTGGACACATCAGAAATTGGAGAATAGCTCACTAAGGACCAAGTTCAACAAATGTTTTCCCATCTCTTGGAGGCACTCAATGCAATGGGGACCATTTCTTCCTAAGGGGGGAGGAATGATCTAGGTGGATATTGGTGGCCACCCACCAATTCCACTTGGATCCCCACCATTGTTTCTTTCAGTTTTTCAGTTTCCTTAATTATAGCACAATTTACTATTTTTAGCAGTTTTTCGGGTCCTAAACTTTCGAAGCCGTTTTGAGGCCCTAAATGACATTTTTTTGGAAATATACCGCCAATGATATTTTAATAAAATCATTTTCTCTGTCGTTTTCCTCGAATAGATATTTCCAACGGGGTATCATGCGCGTCAAATAGAGATAATATGACCAAGTCACCACCCCGGGAAGTTGGTTGTCCAACTAACCCCAATGGAGCCCATAAACTCTTGGTGTTACATCTCCTCAGATTAGGGTTTTCTCTTATTGTTCAATAATAAAAAGGCCCCTGAGCCTCATTGTAACATAGTTCAGAGGCATGTAGCCACCACATCTCTCCTTAGAGATAAGCTATGATTGCCCGACCTGGTTTATTTCCATTCCTATTTATAAGCATATTTCAGTATTTTACACTAATGAAATGAAGTATTATTTCTACTGCATCTCTGTATTTATGGTTATCTCTGTAATTTGTTGCATTCCTATTTAAATCTGAATTAGTGGTATCAGAGCGATATGCTCTTTCTCTATTTTTCTTTGCATGTCCTTAACGAGGTCGGGATATGAGTTAGGGCTTGAACTCGTCGAACCTTTTCAAGACCAACCCCACAAATCTCAACAACCTTCCATGGAAGATGAAAAGAAAGACGAGGGGGTATGAGATCCTATCAAAATCTTGCTCGAAGAAGCCCTCGAGTGACAAAGGAATGCGATGATAGACAACTTTTCCTAGATCCTTTAACGGCTACCCAGGGTTGACGCATCTAATAGATACTCTAGAAGCGCCACACCCTTTAAGGTACAAGTTAACTTTGAAATCCCCATATTCGCGGGTCAAATAGATGCAAATGTTGTAGATAAATGGTTAAATTTGCTAGAAGGGTATTTTTCTGTTCATGATTTTTCCAGCTGGGAAAAGATTACTTTCGCTCTTCTCAAAGTGCCCCCCATGTCAAGGACTGGTGGGAAACCTACTGCGACCAGAAGGAGAAAATACGACCTCACTGCTCTCAGCCACTTCCACTTGGAATTCATTCCGGGATGCCATCAAGGTGTGGTACTACCGTGTCGGGAGCTACAAGGACAAATACATAAAGTGGACCACGATGCAGCAAGGAAGTGACCAAGAAGAGCTAGATTTTACCAATGTTTTTCATACCCTTCACACGAAATTGGGTATCAAGTATTCTAAGAAACATTTGGTATAGATATATCCAGGACGAGATGGAGTTCCTGGAAATATCCTCGCTCGGTACGGCATACTGATACACTATCAAGATCAAGCAAAAGTTTAAACAAAAGAAGCGAGACTTTGGATCTGTGAATTCGAAGAACAAAGGACAAAACCAAGGCAGGGTGACCCAAGACAACCTGTTGAAGCCGCAAGAAAAGAACAACACCATGAAGTCAAAGAAGGACAGAGGAAAGTGGTGCGAGTTCCGTAAGAGACCCACTCACAATACAAGTTAGTGTCGGACCAAGCCATTAGGAGAATTTTGAGGTCTAAAATGGGCCTCCTAAGAAAAATGTACAACAAAAATAAACTTTATAAGAACCAATAGGATTCAAGATGATGATGTCAACCACGGGGGATGATTCACCATTTTTGGAGTAAAAAAATACAAAGATTAAAAAATAATAAAATAATAAAACTAGTTTTTCCACGCATATTTTCAGCTTATCTCCCTAAGTATTTACTCAAATTTCGAGTTGGAGCACTAATTGGATGCAAAATTTAATTCATCATCCAAGAAGTACCCAAGTTACATACTTTCGATGGACCCTAATACACGAAAAATGAGAAATGCATGAAAAAACATGATTGCAATCATGTTTTTTTTATGTATTTATCATTTTTCATGTAGAAGGATCCATCAAAAGTATGCAATATGGGTACTCCTTGGATGAGGAATCAAATTTTGCATCCAAAAAGTGTTTCCTCTTGAAATTTGAGTAAATCCATAGGGAGATAAGTTGAAAATATGAGTTGAAAATATAGTTTTGTCATTTTTCCCTCTAAAATTTGATGATGTAATCTAATCTTATTTTATTATTTCCACTATTATTTTATAATTTCCTTAGGAGGCCCATTTTAGACCTCAAAAGTCCCCTAGTGTAGTCATTGGTGGCCGAGTTGAAGGCTTTAAAATATTTTCCGACCTTGAGTCAGAATCCGACAAGAGGAATGAAAAATGGAAGAAGATTATTGATGCAGAACCCAATGCCATTATTTCCATCGCCAAGATCTAGAAGAATGAGCCCGAAGATCCAGAGGAGGGGGAGTGTCTTTTCCACTCATAGATGTGGGTGAAGGGTTCGTCGCTGCAATTCATTGTTGATAGTGGGAGCCAAAAAGAACCTCATTTTAGTAGAGGTCATGAAGCGGATGGGACTGCCGACCATGCCACACCCACAGCCGTACAGTATTGGGTGGCTTCACCAAGGACAAGATCTGCAAGTCTGCCAACAATGTCGCCTTCCCTACAACATCAAGCCCTTCAAAAATGAGGTACTATGTAATGTTGCAACTTTGGATGTTTGTGATGTATTATTAAGCCAACCATACTTGTGGAAGCGACATGTTGTGTATGAGTTAAGGCTTCGTGCTGTTATTATTTATTTGTGTAATAAATTATAAAGGATATGGAAGTAGCCCCACCTACCACCACTTCTTTGATCTTTGATAAGAAAGGAAATAAGATCATCTCCCAGACTAAGAAATTTATTTTCTTTCTGGTTTGCTCTCAAAGTAAGGGGAAGATCATAGCCACATCCATGGCCCCCGGGAATGGTTCCTCCATGTAGCCAAAGTAGGTGGATACAATCATGAAAGGATACATGAACATCTTCTCATCACTAGCAGGGGTATCGTTACACTGTTAGGTCAAGCATTCATTCGATCTGACTCCCAGAGCACCTCTACCCAATGGGTTGATATATTTCCGATCCATTCTAGAAAATGCCAAGTACAAGCAGTGACATGATCAACATCTGATTTCACACAAGTTTCAGGTGGGTGAAAAAGTTTGGTTGCATTTGTAGAAATAATGCCTTACCAGAGCCCATTGGAAGCTTAGACCACTCGGATACGATCCTTACACCAGTAACGAAAATGTGGGAAACAATGCTTTGGAGCTCTACATTCCCCCATTCCTTGGCTTGCACCGAGTGTTCAATGTGGACTACCCTCAACCATGCTTCCCACCATTACTAAACACATCAAAAGTTGCAGAATAGCTCACGAGGGACCAAGTTCAGCAAAAGTTTCCCCATCTCATGGAGGCACTCAATGCAAAGGGGAAAATTGCTTCCTAAGGGGGGAGGAATGATCTAGGTGGATATTGGTGGCCATCTGCCAATTCCACTTGTACCCCCACCATTGTTTCTTTCAATTTTCCAGTTTCCTTAATTATAGCACAGTTTAATATTTTTAGCATTTTTTGAAGTCCTAAACTTCCAGAGCCGTTTTGAGGCCCTAAACGACATTTTTTTGGAAATATACCGCCAAGGATTTTGCAATAAAATCATCTTTTTTGTTGTAGTCCTTGGAGAAATCTTTCAAATGGTGTATCATGCACATCAAATAGAGATAATATTACCAAGTCACGACCCTAGGAAGTTGGCTGTCCAACTTGCCCTAGTGGGGCCCACAAACTCTTGGTGTTACATCTCCTCGAGTTAGGGTTTTGGTTGTTTAGGGTTTTCTCTTATTTTTCAATAGTAAAAAACCCTTGAGCCTCATTGTAACACAACTCAGAGGGATGTAGTTGCCACATCTCTCCTTAGAGATAAGTTACCATCGCCTGAACTGGTTTATTTCCATTCCTGTTTGTAAGCATATTTTAGTATTTTACATTAATGAAATGAAATATTATTTTTGTTGCATCTCTGTATTTATGGTTATCTTTGTAATTTTTTGCATTCCTATTTAAATTCAGACCAGGGATGGATGAATAGTGATCCTAACTCCACTCTGTTAGATAATTTTTTATTATGTTTGTATTTTTATGCTACAGCAAAACTAGACTAACTATGAAAGCATAAAATGATATAAAGGAGATCTACTTTATTGAATTGGGAAATGAAAGATACTTGAATTCATTTGCTAAGAAAAGATGGTCACTCCTAACTGTTGCAGCTTCACTCAATGCAAAAGTAAAAACAAGAATGATATTGATAAGCTATGAAATAAGCAAACTGTGAAATGAAATGACTGAAATATACTAGGTAGAAATCAAATGAAATGATCAAGTTATGCTTGGTATAGAGCAAATGAAATTATTGATGCATATGTCAATTTAATCGTGCACTCCATTGGACTGCATCCTAAAACATAAAACAAAGAAACCATAATTTAATTCTAAGAAACCAAAGAAAATCTATTTGCAATGAGTCAAAGACCTAATCTGCACGCAAGGACCCTCCACAAGATAGTCAACAACTTTAATTAGTGCAACATGAAATGTATGAACCAAGATTTATAAATTTGAAAATAGTTTTAAGAGGATGCCTTCAAAATTACATACTTTGGCGTGCACTAAAACACAGAGTGGCCATTGTTCTTATAAAATTTTCTTAATTAACAACACGAGAAATTCAAGCCTAAGTATCTTCATTACAGTCCTTATCAAACCCAATCATATCGCTTAATCATTGATTTTCTATTTGGAAAAGCAAATCGATAATATTTCATGGAACTCAGACTCTGTTCCAGCATATTATCTTGCAGTTGACTGTCATGGTTGACTGCTTTGTAGTGTGATTTTCTTGATGGATTGGTTTGAGTAAACAGGAAGAAATCCATGAGGAGATCATTCATCATCTACCCATATACTCCTTTGCTGAGCTGGTGCACTCGAACCCTATCAACAACATAAGTAACTGCAGATATTTGGATTAGCTGCAAAATCAGGTCAATTCCGTAGCTAAATGCAAACTTTAATAAAACAATAAGGTATATGGACAAAATATGAAAAAGATGACATGTAAATGCTTACCTTAACAAAAGCTCATATTTATTGCATTTATTTAAATGACAGGGATAGAAAAAAGGAGGAAAGAAGAGCAAAAATGGTGTCAAGGTAAAACAGTTCATGGAATCCACATTCCCCCACACTGGAGGTTTTGTATGTCCTCATTCAACTCAACATTATCATTCTCTTGTACATTCTTAGTATCATATTCAGGGTTCAATTTCTTCTTCTTTTTGGCAGCCACTGCCATTCTTGGTTTCTTCATGAGGATTTTATACTTTAGGTTGACGATTTCTCTTTGCATTGCCCTGTTTTTTTCTTTAACTTCTTGTTCTTTTTGTACCATAGACTTAAGTGAAGAATAAGGTTTTCACTTTTGGCAATTTGAATTTCATTATGTGTGTTGGGTCCCTATAATACTAGTGATTACCCCATTACTATGGTAGCTGTACCCCTTATTAATATTGTTGTGCCCCTATTGCCCCCATATTGTTATTATTGTGCCCCATAGAATCCCTCTATTGCTATTTTTGTGGCTTTGTATTACTATTGTTAGGTCGGCTGGGTTATATTGTGACTCCTTAGACTCCTATATATAGAAAGGAGGTTTTGTGATTTGTATCATCCAAGAATTGTTCATTTATGTAATGTAAAGGAGGTTGCCCCCTCGAAGAGGCTGAATTCTAAGGCGTTGATCTATCTTTTCTATCTTTTCTTGAGTTGGTTTCATAACATTTGGTATCAAAGCTTTGGATTCTAGGGTTTCGCTGCTCCAAACAGGTTATCGTGGCATTTTCGCTATAACTTATTTTCTGCAACGTTTCAGAAGCTAAAAAAACAACCCATTTGAGAAGACATTGTGCTGAATCTCAAGTTCGTATTTCAGAGCTTTTCGCGCTATATTTTCGGAGATATGATTTGAGGAAGTTGGTCCTTTTGCAGAATCCTAAATTACATTCAAAACAGGTGACCTGGGGAAAATCATCATAACTTTCTCTCTGAGCACCAGATTGAAATTCCGTAAGAAGGTACAGAAAGAGGATGGACGCTAGTTTCTTGTATATATTTTTCAGAGCCAAAGTTCAAAACAGGGACACGTGCACGTCGTACAAGTTCGCTCTACTGAAAAAGTCTATAATCAGGTCACTGTGGGAGATTTGGCATAACTCTTCATTGGAGAATCCAATTGGGCTCAAATTGTGGCATTCGAAAGAGGACACAGAGAGCTACCACAGGGCACAATTTCAGAACTAGATGATCAGAAAGTACAGAGATACATCAGAGGAAATATCGAGCTCCTACAAAGAAAAAAAAGGTGTGTAGATTTTTTAAATTTTGCTGAAGATTGGTTTGAAAAATTATTTTGAAGGAATTCAAAGGGCTAGTAAAGCATTATTATCGGTAACTGATGCCCCGAGGAAAAAAAATGCAAACACCTAGTAGGAACCTGAAAACTCTAGCATGACTCATGAAGAAGAGGAAGAAATGCAACATGATATATCAAAACTACGAGACCAAGTGCAAAAAAGGAACAGAATTTAAGATGGATGGTTTAAAGAAAGGCATAGAAGCTAAGATGGATTGTTTAAAGAATGGTGTAGAAGCTAAGATGAATGACGTGGAAGCTAAGATGGACGATTTGAAGATAGATTTGAAGAGAGACATGGAAGAATTGAAGATAAATATGAATAAGTTGCTACAAGAAAGGTCACTAATGGTGAAAGAGTAGTAAAGGAAACTCATGATGAGAACAAAAGAAATGTTAATCATGATTCCATAGACTCTAATGTGGGATCAAAGACCCATCATATTCCAAAAATCGATATGAGGAAGTTTGATGGCAAGGATCCCACAAACATGGATATTACAGATGGAGCAATTTTTCGATCTCAATAATGTGCAAAACACACAAAAGGTACGTATGGCAACTTTATATTTGGAACCAAATCAGTTTGTATGGTATCAATGGCTTTGCTCTCGTAAACCATTTATCACTTGGGCAATTTTTACGGAAGAATTGATGGCACATTATGAGGATACAAAAAGCAACACTTTTTTTAGCCAATTGATAAGTCTCAAACAAAAGGGTTCAATAATGGAGCACATTGAGGAGTTCCAAAAAATTGAACATAAGGGTAAAAGATATTCTAGAGGAGCATAGGATTGATGTTGTTCATAGGGACTTTAAAGGATAATATCCAACATGATGTTCACCTTTGGGAACCTGATCATTAGAGAAGGCATTCAGGTTAGCAAGAAAAATGGAAAGCAAAATTATGGCAACCAGGAAGCATACCACTCACAACTATAAAGATGGAAGTGTTGTTGCCGCTAGTATTCCACAACCTATAAGGTTGACACCACAAAAATTGGAAGAAAAAAGAGAAAAAGGGCTTTGTTACAGTTGTGATAGCAAATACTCTAAAGGTCATAAGTGTGCTGAGAAGAAATTATTCTACATAGATTGTGAAGAGGAAGAAGAAAAGGAGCAAGAAAGGTCAAAAGAAGAGGATATACTCCAGGAACAAAGCCTAGATGACGAACAAATGAATCTGATGATATCTTGTAATGCATTGGCGGGAATTACCACTCCTCAAACCATCAAGATAGAAGGACAAATCAAGAAGAAAAAGGTAATAGTGTTGATTGATTCAGGAAGTACTCACAATTTTATTCATTGTAAGGTAGCAAAAGAATTGAATTGCTTCTTATATCCAGCACCAGAGTGTCAAGTGATGGTTGCAAATGGAGGAACAATAAAATGCTCTGGAAAGTGCCATAATATCAAGCTATCCATGGGAGAATATGTATTGACTAGCCCAATGCTTTCCATTCCAATGGGAGGTGTTGATGTTGTACTAGGAGTCCAATGGCTACAATCCTTGGTACAATAGCTTTTAATTTTCAAGAACTTTTCATGAAATTTTCTACAGAAAGAAAGGAAGTTGAATTAATGGGTATTGCAGGGAAACTAGGAAAGGTAATAAGCTCTAATGGTATGACAAAGCTTCTAAAAAAGGACCAAAGAGGTGTAATTTCACAATTATGCTCGCTAGATGTTTCCACATCAGAATCGTCTATTTCTCTAGATCTCCAAAAAGTCCTGGACAATCATTCCAAGGTATTTGAGACTCCCAAAGGTCTCCCACCTATGCCTGATCATGATCATGCTATTCATCTGATTCCAGGAAGTGTTCCTCCGAACATCAGGCCGTACAGATATCCCTATGTCCAAAAGAGTGAAATTGAACGTATGGTTGCAGAAATGCTAGAGGCTGGTATAATTCAACCGAGTCAAAGTTCTTTCTCTGCTCCAGTAGTATTGGTGCAGAAGAAGGATGGATCATGGCGCATGTGTCCAAATTATAGGGAGCTCAACAAGCTTACAATTAAAGATAAGTTCCCCATTCCTGTCATTGATGAATTACTCGATGAATTGCATGGATCACTTTACTTCACCAAGTTGGATCTTCATTCAAGATATCATCAAATCAGAATGAATATTGAAGACATTCCGAAAACAACATTTAGAACTCATGAGGGTCATTATGAATTTTTGGTCATGCCTTTTGGCCTTACCAATGCACCTTCAACATTTCAAAGTTTGATGAATTCCATTTTCAAACCCTTCCTTAGAAAATGTGTGTTAGTATTTTTTGATGATATACTAATCTACAACAAGTCTTGGAAGGATCATGTTGAACATGTTGACAGGGTGCTACAACTATTAGAAGAGAAACAATTATATGCAAAAAGATCCAAATGTTTCTTTGGAGTACAAGAGGTGGAATATCTGGGTCATATTGTATCTCATGAAGGAGTTAAGGTAGACCCTAGCAAAATAAAAGCCATTAAGGAATGGAAAATTCCCACATCCATAAAGCATCTATGAGGATTTCTCGGGTTGATAGGGTATTATCACATGTTTGTTAAGAATTATGGGAGAATAGCAGCACCTCTAACAACATTATTGAAGAAAGATGCATTTTCATGGACTCTAGAAGCAACAAAGGCCTTCGAACATCTTAAAGAGGCAATATGCCAAGCACTAGTCTTATCTACACCGGACTTCACAAAAACCTTTATTGTGGAATGTGACGCTTCAAGGAATGGAATTGGTGCTGTTTTAATGCAAGATGAAAGACCCATTGCTTTTGAAAGTCGTCCAATCAAGGGAAAGTTTTTACACAAAGCTATTTATTACAAGGAAATGTTGGCAATACTACATGCACTTAAGAAATGGTGACCCTACCTAATGGAAAGACACTTCAAGGTAAAAATAGATCATGATAGCCTTAAATACTTTTTAGAACAAAGATTATCCTCTGAAGAGCAACAAAAGTGGGTCACAAAGATGTTGGGTTAAGAACTTTGAAATCATCTACAAAAAAGGGAAGCAAAATGTGGTGGCAGATGCACTCTCAAGAAAGGATGAGGATGTGGAAGCATTGTTGTGCGCCATTTCTATTATCCAACCAGAATTGGATAAACGAAGCAAGGGAGGAAGGGAAGAATGATGAAGAAGTGTGGGCACTTATTCGAAAATTACAACAAGATTCCAGTACGTCTGATACATTTAGCTGGAAAAATGATTTGTTATGGTACAAAGATCGCTTATACCTTGTAAGAATTCCCAGCTAAAACAAAAGATTCTTATGGAATTTGCACACTTCTCACTTAGGAGGGCACTCAGGATTTTTAAAAACTTACCACAGGGTTAAGAAGGAATTTTTTTGGGATGGCCTTAAATCAGATATTCAAAAGTTTGTGGCAGAATGTTTGGTTTGCCAACCAAATAAAGTTGAAACAATTAAGACACCGGGTCTATTACAACCTTTATCCATTCCAAGCCAACGTTGGGAGGAGGTTTCAATGGATTTTATCACAGGTTTACCCAAGTCTCAGGGAAAGAGTGTCATCATGGTGGTAGTTGACAGACTTACCAAGTATGCACACTTTTGTGCATTATCACATCCATTTAAAGCCAATACAGTTTCCACGGCATTTATGGAAACAATTCAAAAGCTACATGGAAATCCAAAGATTATTGTAAGTGACAGAGATCCCATTTTCACTGGAAATTTTTGGACAGAATTATTTTCTTGTCTTGGTACTCAGTTAGCTCATAGCTCATCTTATCATCCTCAATCTGATGGGCAAACTGAGATAGTTAACAAATCTTTGGAAGGATATCTTCGTTGCTTTGTATCTGATAAACAGACACAATGGGTCAAATGGTTGCCTCTGGCTGAATGGTGGTATAACACTTCCTTCCATACAGCAACAAAAATGACCCCATTTATGGCACTTTATGGGTATGAATCACCATCCATCACATCATATTTAAGAGAAAATTCTAAGGTTCAAGCAGTGGAACATCACATCGAACATCAACAACAAGTTCTCCAACTCTTAAAGGATAACCTCGTGTTGTCACATAATTGAATGAAACAATAGGCAGATCAACATCGCAGCGAAAGAAGTTTTGTTGTAGGTGATTAGGAATTTCTATGGCTACAACCATATAAGAAAATGTCCCTCAACCAAGCTAAGAAGGATAATAAATTATAACCAAAGTATTATGGTCTGTACAAGGTGTTGCAAAAGATTGGTACTATGGCATACAAAGTGAAGCTTCCTTCAACTTCTCGATTGCACCCAGTTTTCCATGTTTCATGTTTAAAGAAGGTTATAGGAGACAAGCTCCCAGTTCAAACAATATTTCCAGAACTTGACGAGGAAGGCAAAATTATATTGGAATAGGAAGTAGTCACAGAAACAAGAACTTGACAGCTACGAAATCATTCAATTTCAGAGTATCTTATCAAGTGGAAGAACTTATCCGCTGAAGACTCCACATGGGAGGATGATAATTTTATGCAAAAGTATCGAGAACTACTCAAGCGTTGAGGACAACACTTTTTTGAAGGAGAGGGGCATGTTGGGTCCCTATAATACTAGTGATCACCCCATTACTATTGTAGTTATACCCTTTATTAATATTGTTGTGCCCCTATTATTATTACTATGCCCCATAGAATCCCTCTATTGTTATTTTTGTGGCTTTATATTATTATTGTGAGGTCGTCTGGGTTATGTTGTGACTCCTTAGACTCCTATATATATAGAACGGAGGTTTTGTCATTTGTATCATCAAAGAATTGTTCATTTATGTAATGTAAAGGAGGTTGCCCCCTCGAAGAGGTTGAATTCTAAGGCGTTGATCTATATTTTCTATCTTTTTCTTGAGCTGGGTTCATTATGGTGGCTCCAAAAGTTGTAAGCATGGAGGCTCTGTCTCCTATGCTTACAATGCCGAGGTCACCTAGGCTGAAGCCTACACCAGTACATGAAAATCCCAAGCCCAATAAAGACAAGCAGAAGAGGCCAATGCTGGTGTGCGGGTTTCCGAGGAAGCACTCTGTTACCTAGGCCTAAAGGAAAATATAAATAGCCAGTGAAGGATAAGGAGAAAGTGGTAGATCTGGAGGCCGAAGAGGGCACAAAGGATATAGATTCCGAGGGCATGGAGTCCATCTCCAATTTCCCGGAGTACATTCCTCTGCATAAGGGAAAGTTGAAAGTCACCAAGGACCCAGATGTAGTGAAATTCCTCATAAATACACCCCTGCTACCAGAAAGTATCACCTTGGAAGGCCTGTGCCTAGTGCAGATTCCCCATTTAAAAATGAAAGACTTGGATTTGGTCGACCATGAGAGGTTCCCATACCTCGCGAAGAAGAACTACATGAAGTGGGTATACTATAAAGAATACAGTGTCATTGCGTTGGAGCCAGTCGAGTGGACTCGTGGAATGAATCAGTCGAGGCTGCTGAACCTACTATGGGTGCCCCGCTACCATTGCTCCAACATCAATATCATCATTATCAAGCAATTTCTGACCCTGGTACATGATGGATGTTTGTGGATGATTCCACCAATCCTAATCACATACATGCTGATCCATCAAATCACGCTCCTACCACATCCAGGCTTGAATCCAGCCAAGGAGTTTGGCAGAAACACTAGTGAGCATGAACTGGAAGAAAAGATGAAGGAGAAGTTAAAGCTAGTTAAGAAGCTGCGCGAGTAGTCCATCATGTCTATCACCAAACTTGTGGTGCAAATTTCCACACAAATCCTCCTTGGTAAGGACATGAGGAAATGTCGCGTAGACGAGGTTTCGATGCCAATAATCTCGTTAGTTGCATAGTGCATGGAAGGCATGCAATTTAACTGGTCATGCTACCTCTACAAAGAGTTCCTTGTGAATTTTCGCGAGGCTCAAGATGAGAGAAAAACCTTCCGTTACACGTGGTTGTTGCTTTCCATCGTGCTAGTAGCTTAGGAGCTACCAGCGGAGAGCCAATTTCCTCCCTTGGAGAAGGGATTCGCAGAGGCTACACACTTTGCCTCACTTTGGGCCAAAAGGTACTCTACACGAGTAATGGAGACAAAATTTTTCTGGGTGTTGATGGAGGCGAGAATTTGCATGGCCGTCAACTAGAAGCCACAATTGTCCATGACTGTGTTTGAGTAGTTATCGAAGTACACTGAATTTAAGGCAAACTTCCACTGCGTATATATCAGGGTGTGGAAGGATCCATAGTAGAAGTGGTTTGATATTCCTTATCTTGCCACAGATGATGCCATTCAAGAGGTTATTAAGTGTTGTTTGGTAGATTGGGATTCTCCATTCGCTCTGGCCACAAGCACCAGGAAAGGCACGAGGACCTCCTTGGAGAAAAATAAGAAGGAAGTAATAGAGCAGGTGGTCGAACAGTTGGTCGGGAAGCAGAGGAAAGAGGCTCAGGAGAAGGCTAGACTAGAAAAGGAGCACACGACAAAATCATAGGCCAAACATAAGCAACGTGACTTTGAGCAGAGCAGTAAATCCCCTTCGACCCAAACCGAGGAAGAGGGGCAGTCAAATCATGGAGGTGGCATAGAATAAGAACATAACACTCCATTCCGGGTGAAGAGGTACAGGGAATAATAGAAGGAGGGGCCCCAGAAGAAGTTGAAAGAAATGAAGCCACCATTGGATCCCATCACACTCATAGAAGGAAATCTCGACGAGATCAGAGATAAAGTGTGTGATACCATAGTGGAACTGTTGCAGCAGTTCAAGCAAAAGCACTTGTAGTCTCTAGGAACTCTTTAGGAGGATCTGCATGAGCTGCAGATCCAAGTTAGTAATATTTAGGTGGGCACAAGGCAAGTGAGTACCACATAGACAAGTTTGGCACTAAGTACCAATCAGGTTGCAGAGATGGTCAAGATAGTGGATATCCAAGTAGTCATGCTACCAAAAAGGTTGTTGAGCACAAAATCAAATGATGACAAGGTCATCGTAAGTACTCTAAATAATATTAGCCTCAACCTCACAATGCTCCCCAATGACTATCTTCACATGCTGCAAATATGTGTGACAACAGAGTTACGAGCGTGGGAGCAACATGCTCTTAGCCTAATGAGTGAATATCGGGTGAAAAATGAGTAAATGTTCACTAGGAAGACAGAGGAATTGAAGGCAAAGGCAACAATCTAGGCGCAAATCGCCGAGTTGGTGGCTGCGGTGGTAGAAGCATGAAGGACAGTGCCAGAGTTGCACATATCGGAGGAGGCGTTGCTTGAGCCCAAGATCAGGAAACTTGTTGCAGGTGTTTGTGACACTAAGATAGAGGTGGCCTGAGTTCAATTCGAGCTCAACCTAAAAATCACAGAACTAGAGCTCAAGTCACAGCCTCTGACCCCACCACAAGTTAGGGAACAATGCAAAGTAACTATTAAGGATGGAATAACTACTATCAATGCCGTGGTGGTGGAGTCCACAACATTGTTTGATCAGGCCATGAAAGTAGTGACGACGCTATAGGAAGATCCCTACTTGCAGAGCTTAAAAAAAGAGACCCACGAACTTTAGTAGCAATACGATGAAGTGCAGGCGACTACATGGATAATGGCTACAACGAAGTGACTCATTAGGTTGCAAGAGGGGAAGAAACTCCTTGCATAAGTGGAAGTTGCACAGAAAAAATAGGCAGGCCTTAAGGCATGGTTGGATGCTTGGTTGGAAGAAGCCTACCAAGTCTTTGCCAACATATACGAAAAGTTAGTGAACCTACAACTTACAAAGCAGAAGATTAAGCAGGAAAGTGAAGGACTAGCCATATAACAACTGGTCGAACAGGTCAAGCAAGAAACCATGCAGAGAACGACTAAAGTAGCAGTGGTGCAAGTGGAGCTAGGGGATATTCGCAGCAAGATCTCCTTGCCAACTGAGTGACTCAAGGGTGAGTCACTATCTTTGTGTTGGGGGCCTATTGGGATGGGGTCCCCTGGGTCAGTTTTGGGGCAAAAGCCCAAGTTTTGACATAAAAATATGTGAAGTCTTCGCAAAATGTGGTTATAGAGTGTGTAGCTAGTTAAGTGTCAAAAGGTTTTACCCTTATTTTATGTAACTTGAGTAGGCTTTTGAAGATCTACCCATGGTTCGCAGACCATGGGATTGTATAAATAAGTGTGTCTTAGAGAGTCTAAGGAATTAATGGAAGTTGTCTATGGGTACGAGCGAAGAAGTCTAGTGCAGAAGTAGTAGTATTAGAGGAGGGAAAGGCTCTGCAACTGAGTGCGCAGAGGCCTAGAACAATGTCCACAACTGAGTGCATGGACCCCTTCAACTAAGTGCACAGGAGATTCTTGAGTCTATAAGCTTAACTGAAGAAAATAAGATTGTTTTGGAAATTCCTATGTTTTATCTATTAAATTCTATTATGTATGAATGCCCTTTATGCTGTGATGAATAATGGGTTTATGAAATAATGATGTATTGATGCATGACTTTACTTGATCTACATTGTTATCTAAATGCAATTAATATTAAGTGATTACACGAAGATTATAATGCTTTATGTTAAAGTTATCAAACACTTAAGTAGATCTGAGAAAATAATGGTCTAAGAGTAATCTAAAATGCACGTAAGTAGCTAATTCACCTGTTCACAGTCCACAAAATCTAATCATATACATTCACAAAGGCCTATAGGTTGATTAAAGGAAGTTACAACAATAGGTCGTAGGATAATAGAGGTCTACAGGAAGGCAGAGCTAGGTCACCAAAAAGACATCACACTGATCTCTAGGTGTAGAAACATGGTTCCAGCATCCCCCCATACTACTTCGGGTGAGACTTTAGCCTGAACAATGTGGATAGATGCCAAAAGGGCTAGTAGTGTAGGGATTTGTTTGGTGCAACTAACTTTGAATCTGGGTCAAGAACCCCTAAGCCAATAGGTATGCACCTCGACTATGTCTTATTTTTCATAAGTATTCAAATGTCTCGAATAACATTTTTTGTGAGTTATGTGGGACTTCGAATCAAGATACTTACTAGTACAGAGCTTTGGATGCTTTGGATGATCACCTAGAAAATACTAAATTTTGGGTCAATGAAGCTCCTTGAGGACAATAAGGAGGTAGCTTAAGGGGAGGAATAATAGGGGGAAGATGTCTAGTATGTTGTTATGATTGTGATCAAGAAGGCCATGTTTCTCGTTTTTTTTTATTGCCTAGGATACCTTGGTGTTCTCATTGTAGAGTGAATATTCATGCTACTGAAGATTGTCCATAATTAATTTCTCCATGGGAAGAACACAAAAAAGAAAGGGGTGTTAATCTAATTAATGCATAACAAAGAGAGCCTGAATCAATTCCACAACCCAATATTAACATTATTACCAGAGGAAGTAAGCATACCAGAGCTAATAGGGAGTTTCCTAAACAATCTGTTGTAATAAAGCCCACATCTCCAAAGAAATCATATGACCCCATTCCACAAAAGGATTATGACAAGGTTGCTACTAATATTTTCAAGCAACTAGTTTCTTCTTATACTCCTTGAGAAAAAGAGAAAGAAAAGGGGCAAATAAAGAGCCCTCAATATCCACAAGAGATATCTCATCATGTCATTGATTGGTTTAAGTTATTTCCACATATTATGAATGATGAGCGATTGTCTAGTCAATTTTGTAAGAAACTCAGAAGCATTGTAAATGATGAAGAGTTCTCAAAATGACCCATTTATGGTAACTTGCCTAAAAGACATTCTAAATGTGTCTACCACAATAAGAGAAGGATAGGAAGGGAGTTTTGTATTGAGGCCCAAATTTTCGAATACTATATGAAAGACACTATGTTGGATTTAGGATCCAATGTGAATACCTTTCTGCAGAAATCTTGGGAGGCATTGGGAAAGCCAAAGTTGGTGTTCTCTCCTATTCAATCATGCATGGCCAACCAATACTATATTCTCCCCATTGGCCATTTGGAGAAGACAGAAGTTGATATCACTCGAGTGAAGACATAGGTTGATTTTGAGTTCATTAATATTATGGGTGAAAAATATTCTTATCCAAATTCATTGTGAGTGGACTGGGATTTTGAAAATTATGCCATTAGATAATGGATCCCGATTTAGCCAACCATTGGATCCATATCAAGGTTCAAGTTTTACAGAACCCATTGATAATTTGGATGAGCCTAATGTTCTAGTAAATTTTATTAGTGGACTATAAGGAAGAGGGAGCATTATATTAATCCCACAATAGATGGTTCTTTCAGTTGAAGAAACATTCAACATATTGATGTTTATTCATATGTTGCATTGGACAACTAGCAACAAGGAGATCATGATTTGTATTCTAAACATGTGCAACTATTCGTTGTGCTTGATGGATCAATACAGAGGTAAGGGATTACCTTAATTTTAATAGAATTGGATTTGTTGCTAATTTTATTAAATAATTTGAGTTGCATATTGAAGAAATGAAGAGAACTCCTTTGATGGATATTGATTTACAAGTAACTCTTACATGATGGTGGGGAGCTCATCGCAACTAGTTCCAGAATTAGGACTTGGTCAAGTATGCTAATTCACTATTTCTGAAAAGAGATTGAATGTAGTCCCTATATATGAGGGTTATACTAGCCGTCGAAAACATGTATGAATTTTCAATGGTGTTTGGAAAAAAATTGAGTTTCCTATCGACTTATGGGTGCATCAATTTATTCATACATTGGGAACATTTTTGTAATCTTAGTATTTAAAACAAGAAATGAAGAGATAGATGGAAAATTGGGATGCATTGAATGTACAATTTTGTAGTGATATTCTTTTACAAATGGTGATGCATACAGTGAAAAATCCTTTAAATCCATTAAGAGGGTATTATTCCCTACTATAAAGCGAGGTGTTGAATCTAACAATACAGGTTGTGGGAATGTATATGAGTTAGGATTCCATGAAGTTGTTAGTTGCATTAAATTTAATAAATAACCTGAAGAAGATGATTTAGAGGAGCTCATGCATTTCTCTTTCAAGGAGTCCAAAGGAGAAAGGAGTATTAAGGATGATTTTGTAAAAGATGCTCCACATTTGACACCTTTGAATTCACACAATCACAATTTTGGAACTAAAGACAAACCCAAGCTAGGTTCTACTAGTCATTATTGGGATGAGAAGACTACCAAGGAAATATTTGATGTTCTAAAATAATATGAAGATCTATTTCTTGTGTCAGTTTCAAAACTGAAAGCTATAAAAGGAGATCTTAGAGAAATGAAGATTGTTTCAAAACTTGATGCAAGATCAGTTAATGATCCAAGTGGATATTGGTGGCCACCCACCAATTCCACTTGGAGCCCCACCATTATTTCTTTCATTTTCCTTATTTGTAGCACATTTTACAATTTTTGGCAGTTTTTTGGATTCTGAACTTCCGGAGCCATTTTGAGGCCCAAAATGATGTTTTTTGGGAAAACTAGGAGCAACATCGGTCCATGGCCCCATGTTGTTCATCACAAAGTTGTAGTCCTCGGATAGATATTTCTGACAATATATTGTGCATGAAAAATGGAGATCGTGTGCCCAAGTTACAACCCCAGGAAGTTGATGTACCAATTTACCAAAAACAGGGCCCATAGTTTGGATAAATTGGTACATCAACTTCCCAAGGTCATAATTTTGGCATACGATCTTTGTTTGACACACACAATACCTTGCTAGAAATAGCTATCCGAGGACTACAACTTTGGGATGAGAAACATCGATCCATGGGCTCATCGGTCGATGGACCCATGTTGCTCCCAGGTTTCCCAAAAAGCATCGTTTAGGGCCTCAAAACGGCTCCAGAAGTTCAAAATCTGAAAAACTAGCAAAAATAGTAAATTGTGCTACAAATAAGGAAACTGAAAAACTGAAAGAAACAATGGTGGGGGTCCAAGTGGAATTGGTGGGTGGCCACCAATATCCACCTGGATTAGTTAAACATCAAACATATCGTCTAACTCCATGAGTCAAAGAGAAGGTTAAGAAGGAAATAGACAAAATGCTAATTGCGAGTCTCATATTTCCAATTTATGAAGTTGAATGGGTTAGACCCATTTTTATCCAGGACAAGAAGGATTTAGTTGACATTAGATTCTACATAGAATATCAAAGCCCCAATAATTCCTTTCTCAAGGATCCATTTCTATCTCCTTTTAGTGATGAGGTGCTAGATAACATTGTGGCTTAAGAATCCTATTCTTTCACAAATGGGTTTTCTGGATATCTCCAAGTCTACATTGTAAAGGAGGATAAAAAGAAAAACACTTTCATCAACAAACAAGGTAATTATTCCTATCATGTTTTTCCATTTGGTCTTAAGAATACTATAGTTGTCCTTTGTAGAATAGTTTTGCTTCATTCAGTGAGTATATTCATAAATTTCTTGAAGTATATGAGGATTATTAGAGAATCCACAACCTTTTGGAAAAGAAATCTAGTCTATTGTGGGTTATGTTTGATATATGTAGATAGTTACAAATTTCTTTAAATTTGAAGAAGTGTATTTTTGTTGTGTCATTCAGCACCTTATTGTGTCATATTGTACGCAAAGATGGTGTGTGTGTTGATTCTACTAAAGTCATAGTAATCTTGAATATGGCACCAGCCACAAGTGTCAAAAAATTATGGTCTACACTAGGGAATACATGTTATTATCAAAGATTCATCTACAACTATGCTCTATTTATGATGCCATTGGAAAAACCACTAAAGAAATTTGAATGCTTTATATGGACTATTGAGTCTAATGTTACGTTTGATACTCTAATAGAGAAGCTTGCAAGTGCCTCAATACTCATCTATCTAGATTGGAAAAAATAATTCCATGTACACATCGATGCATCTGGTATCTCTCTTAGTGCCATTCTCGTGCAACCTAGTGAAGGTAATATTGATCACCCTATTATTTTGCTAAAAAAAAAATTCCAATTCTGAAAGAAATTATACAACAACTGAGTGGGAAGCTTTGGCTATGGTATATTCAGTCCAAAATTTTAGACACTATTTACTTGGGGGTCCTTTCAATTTCATCAATGATCACTAAGCACTAAAGTATCTTGTTAACAAGCTTGTTCTAGAAGGGAGAATAAATATATGGTTGTTTTTGTTTCAAGAATTTTCATTTGAGGTTGTTATCAATCCAAGTTACATTAATGTGGGTCTAGATCACCTTTCTTGCTTAGATTCTGGTGAAGCAGGAGGTTTAGTAGATGATAAACCACCTGATGCATATTTATTCATAATTAAAATCATTCCATATTACCTTGAAGATATTGCATTTTTTTAGCCACTGATAAATGTTCATATGATTATTCTACTACGCAAAAGAAACATTTGGTGGTATGAGCAGTGAATTACTAGTTGATTGTGTGTCAATTGCATAAGATGGGGCTTGATAATATTTTGCACAAATGTATTCTAGATCATGAGAGGGATGGTGTCTTGCACGAATGTCATTGTGGTTTTGCGGGAGATCACATTGGAGGGAAACAAACTGCAAGAAAAGCGTTGCAAGCTAGACTATGGTGTTGATTATGTTCAAAGAATTAAAGGAGTATTCTAAGACTTATAATGAATGTCAGAGAGTTGGAAGGACTTATCATTGATATGACCTTCGTCTAGAGCTTGTATGAGCACTTCAAGCCTTTGAAAACTGGGTGGTTGATTTTGTTGGCCCCAAAACCCTCCTGCGTGTCATTCACGTGCTTTCTATATCATCATCACAATTGATTATTTGAATTGCTTGGCTGAAGCAACTCCTGTTAAAGACTATACCACTAGTACTACAACCATATTGATATTTGAGAATATCATTACAAGATTTGGCTATACAAGGAGCCTCGAAAGTGATCTAGGGTCACACTTCCTCAATGAGACTATCACCACCTTGATGCAAGAGTTTCTGATTCATCACCACAAAATTAGTATGTATCATCTACAAGCTGATGAAAGAGTTTCAACTTTTAATAAGACATTGAATAAGGGTCTTACTAAGGTGTTTTCTACTAATCAAGATGACCAAGATGAGAGAGTTCCTGCTACATTATGGACCTATCACACTAATGTAAAAAGGATGCATAAATATACCCCTTTTCAACTTGTATATGGCAAAGAGGTTGTGGTACCTGTTGAGTATAATGTTCCAACATTCCTTTTGAAGAAAGCCACCAAAATGTATGATGATGAGTCTATTGCAGAATTATTACAAGGGCTATGTGAACTTGATGAACAATGCTTTCTAGCTAATTTTCACCAAAGCATGGAGAAAGAAAACAAAAATCTTGGCATGATCGACACATCAAGTCCAAATATTTTTCTATAAGATACCGAGTTCTATTATATGAGAGCAAGTATCTCAAGCTTCCTGGAAAATTACAAATGCATTGGTTGGGTCCTTTTATCGTCAAGTCAATAAGAGAATCTAGGGTCATAAGGCTTGCTCAACATGATGGAATTATTTTTCCTAGTTGGGTGGATGGCACACATGAGAAACTATACAATGGTCACTAAAATCATTTTGTTTTATCTGCTTTTTGTCTGAGAGCTCAAGTTAGATTTAAGATTGAGTCAGTTGCATTAGTCTATTTAGTCAATGTAGTTGCATTGGTCGTATGCCTTAGTTCTTAGTTGTGACCCACCACAACCCATTGTGGTATGGGAGGTGTATCTCGTCATTTCCATTATTTACTAAGTCATTTCATGCAAGTATTTTCAATTATCGAGTCTTTTCGTAGTAATAGTTATTTTTTGATGATTTGATTTTTGGTTTAATTTGTTGAGTATTTTTAGTTATATTTTATCATCATGTCATGCCCTTAGTCATTTATTTCACATCTTGAGGATTTGTTTTTTTCCTTTTCGTAATTTTATGAATCAATCCTGATTTTGTTGAGTTGTTTTATTTAATGTCCAACATTCAAACTTATTGTCATAGTATTTTCTTGCTCTATAAGTTTGAAGGATTGACACATTATTGCTCATTTGTATTAGTCTATTTTCCTTAGTTTGTCGCCATGGATTTTATATTCAACACTTGTTATTATAAATTCCATTAGTTTCAACCTATCCAATTTGTTTACAATCGTTGACCCTCCACTATGGTAAATAATAATAATGACTTATTAGACCCGCTAACTAATGACTTATTAAACCCGCCTTTGTTTCCAACTCTTCATCCAGAAGTATATCTCTATTCTACCTTGGCTACAACAAGAAACATTATTTCTAAAATTAAGCTAGAGTTTCAATCCTTATACAACTCTACCATCATGAAATTGCACGATTTACTTTTCTTTGACACTACAAGTGAAGTTTTGTGTTGTATGCAATTTCTTATCAACAATATTCATGATGGTTGTCTATGGTTGGATAGAGAATACTTCATCGATTTTGAATATATTCACAGCTCATTGTTGTATCCATGCATGGCCATGATGTTTCAAAAACATTCCAAAGCACCTAAAAGAGCGACAATAAAATTGGCAATGACAATATTTATGAAAATTATGGCACTAAATGCAAGGTCACGACACTATCGTTGACCTCATTAACAATGATAATGTTAAATTTTCATGCTACATTATTATAGGAAAGGTCACACAATATTATACAAAAGGAGAATGCACATTGGAGACCATTTCCATGGCTGAATTTTATGTGCAGGGGGAGCTGCTAAATTCGTGTAAGTTTATGTTAAATGAGATTTTTGCAGCATGTGAGGATTTATACATGAGGGATACCTACTTTATTTATTGATATGTCATCATGGCTATTGCGATGATAAAGTGGTGTGCACTAGAGAGTCAAACCTTGGTTTAAGTTCCAAACGATGAAGCTTTCACTCCCACCTATGCTCCATGGAATGCTTGAGTTGATTCTACAAATCAAGCCCCATAGTGAGAAATAATTTGAAGATTGGTATTAAAAAATGCTCAATTCCACAAAAATGATCATTAGGGTACCTAGATCCATTCTGGACAAGTATTCATATCAAATATGGTTTGAAATTAGCCATAACAATAAATGTGTTTCGCCTAACATTGTTAATAAAGAAACTTTCAAGATGTGCTCATTGCCCTATTGCATGTTAGAGGAAGTGTTCCACTGCGAAGTCTTGTCTTGGTTGGGAATTCAATGAATGGGGATTGATGAGGGAATTGTCTACTTGTTGAGGTATTTGATGTCACATAGCTTATCTTTCAATCTTCCATCATCATCTCAGAAGCATCCAGAAGCAACTTTAGCAATGCTTTTCTTCTGTTAATGCCACCTTTTCTATCATTGAGCTCTCATTCAACTATGACATATATTGATAGCTCGGGAGTGGAATTGATATTTATTATAGATTTCTCCTCCCCTAACTTTGGTCTGTTTTCTAGGCATGGGGATCAACTAGAGGAATGAGAGGTCAAAGAAAGGCATGCTTAATCTAGTGAAGGTAATGTGTCCTCATAGAGTCTATTTTCCTTGATCATGCTTTATAGTGGCTGAGAAAAACCACAATCAAAACCATCAACAAAATAATATCTATAACCAAGATAAGGAGTAATTAAAACTAAAAACCTAAAGAATATTAACATATCTGAGCCCATGAGGACCACCAAAGTATCGGGAGGAGTGCTCGCCTAGAGGTAAATATTTTGTTACTAGCTTGCCCTAATGTGAGTAGTGGTTTTCTACATGTTCAAGAAAAGGTATAATTTTTTGGAAAATTAGAGTTTCATGGAACTAAGAACTAGCCTTAGTTTGGGAAGAGGAAATTATAGCTTGGCTAGGCCAATTTTTGTCTCCTAAACATGGGTTTAGCAGAGAAGCTAATCCAATGAAAAATCCATGAAACTTGAGACTAAGTAGGAAACCTGTGAAAAGCTACAACCAATTGAGCAAGAGGGGAGGCCCAATTGATGTAGTCTAAACTTGAGTTTCCAAAGCGATCGACCTATTGTTGGTGTTCTTCATATCTATGCTTGCAAGGGAAATCCCTATGGGGCATGCAAATCTTGACAACATAACCATTGATGGTAAATCATTAATTGCCATTGATGGTCAATCATTAATTATGAGATGATTGACCATATCATATTGCTCATGGGAATTCATGGCAACTATACTTTGATCCGTGGAGAGCCTTTGCAAATCTCATGAAATTCCCTTTCATGACAATTGTACTTTGATCCATGGAGAGCCTATGCAAATCTCCTTAAATTCCATTTGATGTAGATAAATAGACATGTTAATGATTGTGGAGTAGATAAATCAGGTGGTTCATTATGGCACGCATCTGCATATCATGCAAGACATAAATTTTCTCCTTTGGGGGTGTTTCCAGGTTCCATCATGTCATGGGTTGGTGGGGTAGTGGAAACATGATTGCCCCTTTTCTAACTTGGTCACCCCATCCAAGGCCAAAATAGGAGGACATGGGCGTGGGATTTGATCCACTTATGTGTGCATGAGCCATGAACCTAATTAATATGGTATATTTAGGTGAAAACACACATTCAACTACAACCTCGAGGTGCCCTCATTGGAGACTCTATTAATATCGCATTGATAGTGCTATATTTTTTGTGGGATAAACATCCACATGATTTGAACTAGTCACCTTCTTGGAGGGAGTGCCTTAAAAAAAGACCCACTCACCCTGAATCCAAAGTCGTATAGGCTATATTGTATTAATAATCTAATTAATAATATTAATGCGAATGTAGTTATTACCACTATAGAACCATCTTAACCTTGGATCTAGAAAGATACAAAATGATCAAATCATTTGATATACAAACTTCTTTAAAGTGCAAAACTTATAAAAAGTTTTTGCACCTCATTAAAGTTGATCCCTATGGCCACTCGATAATCTAAAACCATCATATATTATATATATATATATATATATAGAAGAGAGAAGAGGGAGAAGAGAGAGAGAGAGAGAGAGAGAGAGAGAGATGCATTTTTTAACTACATAAATGGATTTAGCCCCCTTGAAATCCCTTGAGCACTTAGAAAGTAAGATTTCTTTAAAGTGATTTTTACTATAAAATATAATAGTCTTTATGACATTTAATTATTTTATTTAATCCACGTTGGATTTTTTTATTATTACGAATATTTTTTAAATGTTATATATCAAATTTATATTAATAATTAAATAAATTACATAGCTCCTTTTTATTATGAAATAATTATGCTTTTAGTTTCCATTAACTATGATATTGAAATGTTAAGTCCCACTAGCACAATCGATTGAGGATGGGCCTTATCAGCAAGGCAACCCAAGATCCAAGATCAAACTCACGGGAGGTGGTTGTGCCTTGTGCTAGGGGGGAGAGAAGCTAAAAAAATCTAGTCAACTAAGGGTTGGTGTGGCCCACGTCAGGTATGATTCCCACTTGACTTTGACTATTTAGTTGCCCATGGGTCACAACTGCTTAAGCCACCGGTCAAGCATAGTGGATCACTCTCAAAGTTAATTTTATTTTAAAAAAGTATAAGAAATATATATCTTTCTCACTTTCAATATTAAAAGTGAATATATATATATATAATATATATATATATATATATATTATATTGTTGATAATTGATATAAAGTTATGTTATTTATGTAAACATGAAATATTTTATTATGGTAAAATGAAATATTTTGTCACTAGAAAATTAAAACTTCTATTTTTAGAGTAACTAGTCTAGTTAAAATTTTGGATATATAAAATAAATTAAGCATGAAAATTCCATATATTGATGTATTGAAAAAGATCAAATATTAAACTATGTGGTCGATATATGTAATGATATATGTAATTAACAAAAAAATAGTTTAAATGTTGAATAAAGATTATTTCTATGAGCTTAACTCTCCTAGGGGTAATTTTTTTGGTTAAATGAATTAAATTGTTTTTGGAATAATATTTTGAAAAGATAAAAATTAGAACTTTTAATCTCAGCTTTGAACTACCATTGCAAGGCAAATGTATCCTACATCATTACTTCATTGAATAATAACGACGATTTTACGAAAACCAGTTCCAATACTATTGGCTAACAGGGTAATTAGTATAATGAAATGGCAATTTTTTCTTTACCATCTACTTGCAGTCGCATTCAGATGCCAGTTTTTCTTACCATTGGCTAGCAGTCTAATTAATGTAGGTAGTGAGCAGCCTAATGAATTTAATTGGTTTAATGGAATGTCACTTTCTTGGAGGGGGTGCCTTAAAAAAAATACCCACTCACCATGAATTCAAAGTTCTATAGGCTATATTGTATTAATAATGTTATTAATAATATTAATGTGAATGTAGTTATTACTATATAGAACTATTTTAACTTTGGATGTAGAAAGATATAAGAATGATCAAATCATTTGATATACAAACTTCAAGTGCAAAACTTATAAAAAGACATGCACCTCATTAAAGTTGATATTTATGGCTACTCGATAATTCTAAAACCATCATATATATATATATATATATATAATAAAAGAGAAAGATGCATTTTTTACTACATAAATGGATTTGCCCCTTGAAAATCCCTTGAGAATTAGAAAGTAAGATTCTTTAAAGGCTTTTATATAAAATTTATAATTTTAAATTTTTATTAAAAATATTAGTCTTTATGACATTTTTATTTATAAATCCATATTGGATTTTTTTATTATTACGAATATTTTTTAAATGCTATATATCAAATTTATATTGATAATTAAATAAATTACAAAGCTCCTTTTTATGATGAAATAATTATGTTTTTAACTTCCATTAACTATGATATTGAAATGTTAAGTCCCACTAACACAACTGATTGAGGATGGGCCTTATGAGCAAGGCAACCCAAGATCCAAGATCAAACTCACGGGAGGTGGTTGTGCCCTGTGTTGGGGGAGAGACATGCCAAAGAATCTAGTTAGCTAAGGGCTAGTATGACGATGTTATTTAATGTACACATCAAAATATTTTACTTATGGTTAAAGTGAATATTTTGTCACTAAAAAATTAAAGCTCCTACTTTTTAACACCTAAAATTTTGGATATATGAAATAAATTAGGTACGAAAACTCCATACATTGATGTAGTGAAAAACACCAAATATTAAACTATGTGGTCGATATATGTAATTAAGAAAAAAAACTTATAGTACAAATGTTGAATAAAGATTATTTCTATGAGCTTAACTCTCCTAGGGTAATTTTTTTGGTTAAATGAATTAAATTGTTTTTGGGAGGTCCTAAATAAAAAAACATTATTTTGAAAAGATAAAAATTAGAACTTTTAATCTCAGCTTTGAACTACCATTGCAGGGCAAATGTATCCTACATCATTACTTCATTGAATACTAACGACGATTTTACGAAAACCACTTCCAATACTATTGGCTAACAGTGTAATTAGTATAATGAAATGGCAATTTTTTCTTTACCATCTACTTGCAGTCGCATTCAGATGCCATTTTTTCTTACCATTGGGTAGCAGTCTAATTAATTTAGGTAGTGAGCAGCCTAATGAATTTAATTGGTTTAATGGAATGTCAAGTTGTTCTTAAGCTTGGCCAGCAGTCTAATTAATTTAATCAAGTGGCAATTATTTAATCCTGGTTCCAAATTTGGCCATTTCCGAATGTAAGAAATTCATGAGAAAAGTTACATAAAATACATTAATTCTATTATATAAATCTATGACCATACATAAAATTTGGATCATATAAATCTCTGGTCATACGTTAAAATTTAACTGAATTTAAACATAAAATATTTAATTCAATTAGTTGTTTTTCAAAAATAATATTAACTGATTCGAATAACAGAACACCCAAGTGGAATATGATCTGTCTCACTGTAACATAAAAAGGGAAGGGGAATAAACTAGGATAAATAGTTTATTCAGTCATGGACGGTAGACTTATAATTGACAGAAGATCTTTTCAACTATTTAAATGCAAATCATGGTGTCACCCATGATATAAACTTCCTTTCAGTCACCTCGGGGCAGGTAATCGCAAAAGAAATTCCATGGAATGTGGGGGGCAGTACGGGGGAGCATGGCTACATCTCTCATTAGCATTCATTAAGGATTTCTTTAGTTTATGTTGAGTTGGATAGGTGCTTTTTATAATCAATTAAAAGCTACCTTATAATTTTTTATTTTTTATTTTATATGGCAAAGGTCTGCTATGTAGTTATTTTTTCACAAGCTATTTCTTCAAGGGTGGAAATGGATTTAAACCCTTTCGGGTATTTAAAATTTTGAAACTTGATAGGATTTCTCAAAAATTCTATAGAATTTTATCAAAATCTTACTATTGTTTTCTCGAAAAATTTGAAGCACTAAGCCATATTAAAATTTACAATATGCATAATTTTTAATTAAAAGTAAAATATCATATTTATAAAAATTCTAGCTATAGATGTAGCAATTATAACAAAAGATGTGACAATTACAACAAAAATGGGTTATTTCAGTTATTCTATTTTTAGTTAAAATCCTCGAATGTCCATTGAATAAAAAATTCTTGATATTTAAACCATTATGCCTATATGAATAGATAGTCAAATGACTTATAAAATTTGACAACATTTACAACACAAACTAGTTGGTAGTATGTGGGATTACATCTCTAGGTCAGAACTTGAAAAATAGAGAATGATCAAAGATTTCTCAAAAGACACTCATACTTAATCTAAGAAGCTTGGAGAATTTTGTGAGTTGGAGTTTCTCTCTTTGTTGTCTTTCCTACTTTTTGTCAAAGGTGAGGAGGGACTTGAGTTTTTCTTTAACACTTCTCAAAAGGATGGAGAGGACGAGGTATTATCACCTTTAACCTCTTTTTGTGGGTGTAATATCACCTTTCTTCTTTTTCCTCTTTTTTGCATGTGTTTTTTTCTTTCTTGGTAGTCCTTGCCTTGGGTTAGTTCTAAAGACAACCTCAATGACCTTTGAGAGCCTAGATCTTTATATTTCTTTCTATGTACACTTCTAACATTTGTGCACTACTTTCTTATGTGGATTTTCATGGATTACCTTTTCACCCTAGGGTTTTCCTCTAAATAGTAAGATATGCAAGATACTTGATGGGTCTTGGTGTTTCTAGGGGAATAAAGTTTCTTTAGTTGGAAAAACTTCAAGTGATACATGTAATTTTGACCCTCAAAACTCATGAGTTGCAAGGTGATAAACAATATGTCAAGATGTAGTGGATATAGGATTTCCCTTCTTTGTGTACCTAATTAAGGGCATCAAATTTGTTCCTTACTAAAATTTTGTTCTTGCTAGAGGAAAAATCGTCACCTTTTAGAGCTAATTATTTGGAAAGGGAGGGCCTCTAGGTACCAATTCCTTTCCTTGTATTGTGCTAATCAACAACCCCCCATTTCTTAAAAAATTGTTACATAAAATTTAAAGAAGAAATGGATCCCTTAATAAGATTTGTGTGTTCATGAATAAAATTGATATTAACCCATCATAAGAAAAACCCTTATTAAAAGGCTTAAGGTAAATTAATCATTTGGCAAGTTCTTTTGAAAAAGAATAAAAGCGTGACTTTAAAAAATATTATAAAACCCTTCGTTATTATGATAAAGCAATAGGAAGATCATATATCGTAATAACAAAGGAAACATATGCAAAGCCACAATATGACATTACCCATTTCCTTCGATCTGAAAAGGCAATCGCAATTGGATATCAGAAAAGCCAAATGCCAAGCGCAATATAATGGAGCCCTTTAAATTCCTCTGATGCGATAAAACATATCACAATCAGCAAATTGGCGATGACAACAATAAACCAACTCATAATTGAATGCAAGCTCAAATCCTCCGATGCGATAAACATATCGCAATTGGAAATCGAAGAAATCACATTGACAGAATAATAAAGCTCGACTCCATTCCCAATTGTGATATATTTATTAGGTGCGCATCTCAAGGATATATTTAAATTAAATTTGCATGCATTATATCACTTATTCAAAAATCAAAGATATTCAAAGTAGGTGTTAAAGCCTTTCCCTTGATATTCCTGATCGTTGATTTACGATTTATCAATGATCATCCATCAAACAAATCTAAGGCACGCTTCAATTGATCATTCTGCATATAAGCGACATGATGGGCATTTAAAATTGTCTTTACCATTATTGACAGGTTAAACAACTATTCAATGAAGCAGTTAAGGGTAGATCTTCTCTTTAGATTTCATCCGCGCCAACCTTTAACTATATCCTATTACCACCTACTGATCGATGTAACTCATTTTTCATTATCATATTGGTATGTTACAGTATTTCTCTATATCACGGTTTTGCAATCACTTGTGTTGAATTCCGCTAAGAATAGAAATCTAAAGCAAAATGGGAAGGAAGTCAAAGAAATTCGTAGCAGTAGCTCCTGTAGCAGCAACTCAACCAGCTAGAGATCCTGAACCAAGTAAAAAAGGATTAATATCAGACACGACATGTCTCGGACTAGGAAATACTAGCTGGGAAGGCATCTACAATCTAATTGAAATTGAAGACCCTAAAGAACTATCAGAAGACACCACCACTGATTCAACTGATAAGTGTAAAGCAACTCTTAAAGAGTTGCGATTCTCCTATCTTCACAGAATAACTGCCCGGGCTAAAGTCCTCCCATATATTGATGTCGTAAGATGGGTAGTGGAAAAAGTTCCAGTCACAGACAGAACCTTTTGCACATCTAACGGGAGGATATTCGGATCATTTCAGCCAGATGATCTAAGGAAAATGTATCACTTCCCTGAGCCTGAAAAGTGTTACAACAAAACCTTTCTTGAAGAGTTTGCAAAAGAAAATGAGTCAGAATCAGACCCGATTAAACAATGGAGACATTTTCCAGAGAAGCACAAGCACGAATCATCGAGTAAGTACTTTCTGGACTCATTGCCTCCTCCTTACTGTTATGACGAAGCTATGATGTGTAGAATATGGGGAATACGTGACTTTGTTAAGTTTACTATAGAAATGGTCCCTCTAATGGAGGTGACAATCAATGGCTATGTAATGGATTGGGCCAATATTTTATCTGACAAGTTAGCCACAACAATCCTAGAGTATAGAGCAAATGCATATCAAACTACTAGGACTATTCCCCCATTCTATTACAGTGCTTACATTCTGGACACTATTTGTTTCAATTCTAAATTTCCTTTGCTTGAGTGGAGATTGACCCCCGCAGACCCTAAGCCAATCCACATCTATGATGATCAGTTATGGAAGGCAAATTACAAAAACCATTTGTACAAAATCTGCAATGGTTTTATGGTGCCTATTTATTTCTCTATTTTTGATAAGCCTGCCCTAAAGATATCCCCAGAAGCAGAAACATATTTGACAGCAGTAGGCAGTTGGTTTGGGGAAGAGAAATTCACTTATATAAGGCTTTTTGGTAGCCTTACAAAACCTCATGTCCTTCCACTATATGTGCCCGATAAACTATTGGCTCCGGAATTAGCCTATCAAATAATAGTAGAAGGGACATCTAAACCCCTTAGAAATTCCAAGAAATAGGCATGGCCTACATTCCCTTTAAGATGCGGTGCTTTCACTCTTCATGATTACAAACATGCACAAAAGGAGGCAAGAAAAATACAAATGTTGAATCTTGCAACAATCCCCAATAGGCAATATGATCCAAGAAAATGCCTATAATGTTCTTAAACAAGCCATGCTTGCAAAGTTTGATCATGAGAAGGATGAATTCAATGATCTATTTTCCTCAGCCCAATCTTTATTTCATGTTAAATCATTGGCTAGGATCAAATATCAAGATAAAGGATTAGAAGTGTTTAATAGGCTTAGAGAGAAGAGGTTGCAAACTCTGCCTTTAGACCTCTTAGTCATAGATCCTAAAGCCCAGTCATCCAGTCAAGTTGAACAAATAATTACTGGAAAGATTTCCGATGTGGAAAAGACCTCCGAACAGGAGCAGGAATAGAAACAGGAGTAGGAACAAAAGCAGGAGCAAGAACAGATATAGGAATAGGGAAAAGATAGCCAACTCATAAATATAGATACTCAGATTGATCCCGAGCTTCTTCAGGAATGGCAATAGTTTGGTTCCATCATAAGATATACTGAGACTTTACAGGGATTCAGCATGCCTGGAGTGACAACTGGTCACAAAACATCAACTAGTATGGTTACAATTGAAGGAACCAACAGCCCACCCATGATTTAGAAAGATATGGAGATTATTATAGAAAATCCATCTCACGAAATTGTCCTATAGGTAAAAGACATACTACCTTTAGATTTCTTTTACAACCCCAAACATAAGGCTGTGGTAAAAAGGCAAAGGAAGAAGTGAAAGTTTGATCAATCCTCTCTTTTACCTACACAAACAAAAATGGCTAATGTGGTATGGAGAGAAGAAATTAATCCTTCCAAAGACCTTACAAAACACTCCCAATAAGCCGGGGCATACTCAGCAGCTACTATGGATAAAGCGTTAGAAGTTAGCAATTTTCTCAGAGAAAAAGATCAGACAATTGTTTCACTGGAAGCACAAATATCTGAAAAGCAACAGAGAATAGAGCAGTTGGAACAATAGTTAGCAGCACAATAGCAATCAAATAACCAGCTAAATGAGCAATTGCTCAAGGAGAAGCAGAGGATAGACCAAAGTAAAGTACAAAACAAAACAAATTATCCTTAGCATTGGCCAAGCTAAAGACAATGAATCAACAATTGAGAAAAACAAAGGATGAGAAAATCGCTCAACTGACTCAATAAATAGAAAAGTTCAAAAGTCTTCCTCAACCAGTAGAGTTCAGATCCGAAGCTCTCTAGATCAATAGGGCACTGATTAAACGATTAAATTTACTATGCCATAATATTTCTCTTTCTAAGCCCCTCTGTGAGATTCTTCTTCAATGATTGACAAATCAGTTGATGCAAGGTAGAATTTGGAACATGCCAATGAGATATTGATAAACTTTCTTGCCTAGCAAGAAACCAATGTAGGGAAAGCTGCAAATCTGCATAAAATTCTAGAATCACACAAAGAAATTCTTTTCCTAGAATGGAAATCCCAATTGATGAAAGCAGAAAGGGCAACTTCGAAATGTAGATAAGTGACTGGTAATTTGATTGAATTAATTAATGATACTCTTTATCTATCTAATTTGATTTCAGAGTGCATTCCAGGTAAATTGTCATCAGCTAAAGCACTGGAGCAGTCATGCAAGCACGATTTGGAAAAGAAGGAAAGATTAATCGCGAGCATCCGAAATTTAACCTGGGACACCTTTTGGGTCTTCTTAGTTAAACCACATAGTCAAAAAGCAGCACTGAAATGTTTAACTGATGCAATTGGTTACATGATTCCCGAAATTCATGATGCTACGTATTCAGCCCTACTCCATTCTCTCCTGAGTCAGCCTCCAAAATTGCAACCAATGCTTACTATATGCCAGCTCGAACGAAAGGATGATCAACCGAAATAGTGAATCAATTCTACCGACTGCAAGCCTGCCTATTTCAAGGATATTTTCATGATTTGGTTATACCATATCATAGCATTTTTATTTTCATAATCAGTTAGTTTAGATAATATTTATAGACCTTTTCATGTCTTTAGAAAGGGTCCTAAATTTTTGTATGAAACCTAGATCGGGAGTCACACTATTGTGCATCCGATGTATATTTTTTATGAAGATTGGGCCTATATTATGAATTTTAATGAAGAATGCTTTGATGAGATATGCACTATTTCTTTTGTGAGAGTATTTCTAAGTTGGAAGACAGGATCTGAATGCGATTGATATCGGAAGGGATTTGAATTACATATGGTACTATTATCTATGTCTTTGCTCCATTCTTTTATATGAGTGAACGTTTATTTAATCTTGCTATCATTTGATATATGTATGTGTTTTAACAACAATCCTTATACTTATCACTATTGAATGTTTAAGGAATATTATTCTGTCAATCGTATTTATGTCAATGATATATGAAGAATAGTGTAACAATGTTTTAATTATTACTTTTTTCAACTATTTGAACAAAGTAATTATCATATGAATGAATTTCTTCATTTATCAATTGAGTCATCTATATGCCTATTTGTAGATAAAGATCATCAAAAGTTGGACTAAAGTGGAAATTTACCAGGATAGGTTAGTTGTTTATAATTTTACATTTTAGAATAAATCATCCATCATTATCATTAGATAATAGAAAATCAACCACTTATCCATCCTATTTACAAATCATTGGGAAACTAGTCCCATAATATCCAGTCGGAGCCACCACACCAAATGGAAAAGGAGCTGCCTTTATGGTCCGAACCGGGTGGTTGTCGCCGATGTTGACGCTATGATTTTCGAGGCATAAACATTTTTGGCACTAGAAGGAGGGCATGAAATATGAATGTCGAGCAAATCCAAACCTACAACCCATTCTGAGAGTAAATCTCCCTCCACTTCACCTCCGACCTCTCCTTTGCATGTTGTAGTTCTAGCCTTCAAACGAGAAGAAGAGAGCACAACTACCACTGCTCAACCCCAACACATCTCAGATAAATTAAGTCCTGAATCTCTTGAAGTACAGTCTCTTATCCATAAACTTCAATGCTTCTCATTCTCACTAGACTTCAGAGTGGAAAGCTTGGTATTGAACCTACTGAGTTTCCTTTACCTAAAAGGAAAAGGGCAAGGAAAACAACCGAAGGATCTGATAGTGAGACTATCTCATCATCATCCTCAATTTCATGTTCTCCATTGTAAAGTCAACCATCCACTCCTCAATTACAAATTGTTGTTCAACAAGGATTTGGAGCTTCAACTACTCAACCCCCTCAAACTTCAATATCTTCTCCTTCCCAATCATCTGGAACTTCATCGACAATATCATCTAATACTAGTTCTACAATGGCTCAGAATCCATGGAATAATCCTGGTGCAATCACCATGCCTACACCATTAAACCAACTACCAACACAACCTGAAAAGTGGTTGCCAAAATTTAATCCAGATGCAGCGATACCAGCCGATGAGCACATTAATAATTTTATGTTAGAAGTTAATTTGAAAGGAGTTATAGAGGAAGATCTCATTGTTAGGCTTCTCCCTTCTACCTTGCAAGGATCCGCTGGGTCTTGGTATTTTTCCTTACCGTCAAGATCCATTACTAGTTGGAACATTTTTCAAGAACAGTTCTTGACTAAATATGGTGATGACAGATCTCTAGCGACCTTAATCAATGACCTTTCAAATCTTAGGATAGAATCCAAAGAACCTATAAAAGAGTTCAATTCATGATTTAATAAACTCTTAAATAAGATCCCAACTTCCTCTAAACCTAGTGAGCAAATCAGAAACGAATGGTATATAACAACTTTACCTTCAAATATAGCTATCTTTGTAGATAGGGCTGCAAAACCAACTCTAGTAGAAAACATGAAAGAGGCACTTATTGTAGAGAAATGCATTATTGCTTTAGAAAAGAAGGTTTCACTTAGAGACAAAAAATCCAAAAAAGTCTCTTTTAAAGATGATTCAAAGAAGAAAATGGCTAAAGATCCATATGATATGGAGGGTCTCCAAAAAGTCCTCAAGACTATGTCAAAAGAAATCAAAAAACAAGTAGCTGAAACTTCAACCAGAAGGCCATTTAGAAACTTCAAGAAACCTGAATCAAAGCCACCAAATGCTATATCTAATGCAGAATCAGATGCCGAAGAGGAGGAAGAAGAAGAAACAATCTTATCATCCGAAGAACCTGAATAAGAAGAAACTGTAGAATGTCATGGGATGTGGGACTTTATTTTGCCTAATTCCGATACAGAAAATGAATAAGAAGCTTTCCCTGTAACTACCAGGAGTAAGGGTACTCCTAAACCTGTCAAATAACTCAGAAGAAAAGGAATACAGGTACTACTACTAAGGAAAGAGTTCCCACAAAGAAATCCACAACCATACCTTCTCAAAATCAGCCATCAACTTCAAATCCACCTCCAACATCTAAAACATTAGTAGTTACAGATTCTATGGACTACAACATTATTGAAGATATGAAAAAAACAAAGGAAAATATCACTATGTTTGAGCTTAGTAAACTCAAACATGAACAAAAATTGCTGCTTAAGGAGTTAGATGTTGTACCTTCTACTCCTCTTCCAAATGTTGTATTGTCCAAAGCTGCTAATGAAATAGTTAAACGACCTCCTAGTAGAGTAGAAGCTACTGATGCTGTTTTAATCGAAGATAGATCTAATTCTCATACCCCTCCATTCCTTCTAACCTATGAGATCTATAATAGAAATCTACACAACTATTTGGTTGACTCAGGGACTTCCTCGAATATAATGCCAGCTTCAGTTTGTTCCAAACTGAAAATTGAACCCCAAAAGTCCGCAATTCATATTGTCCAGTTGGATAGAACAAACGTCCAGGTTTTAGGAGAAATCAACTCAGTTACTATTAGATTATCAACTGATCCAAGAGTCATTCAAAGAATTGATATTTTAATCGTTGATATACCTAAATTCTATGGTTTGATTTTGAGTAGAGACTGGTTCGAGAAACTTCATGGTTATATTTCGACCGATTGGTCTCATATGTGGCTACCTTATAAAGGAAAGCCAAATCAGATCAAGATTGATCGGGAGAAACACATGTCCCATACTGTTACTGAGTTTGAACAAGAAAATTAGCCAATAGCATTCAATAACAACATTTTGGGGAATTAGTCATATGAATCATTCTTTGGCAATTTTACTGCTAAACCATCACCCTTCTCAGTTAATCATTTCACATCTCAAATAGAAATTGCTAAGGAAACTGTAAATAAAACTGTAGATAAATCTTTGTTTTGGTCATTATATTTTGATGGGTCTAAGTGTAGTGAAGGTGCAAGAGCAGGGTGTATTCTAGTTAGTCCTGAGGGAGAAAAGACCATGTTATCATGCAAGTTGGAATTTGAATGCACAAAGAATACGACTGAATATGAAGCCTTGATTCAAGGACTTTACAAAGCCAATGGTCTTAAGGTTCAATATTTGAAAGTGTTCGGTGATTCGGAAATTGTTATAAAACAAGTCATAAATACTATTCATTGCCTTTCCAGTCACCTTAAACACTATCAGTCTTTGGTACAGGACCTTCTATCTCAATTTTTAGCATTCACTATTTCTTCCATCCCTAGATCCCAGAATGTAGTAGCAGATTTGATAGCTAATGTTGCTTCCAAGCTCCTTCCATCTAAAGATTACAGCTCAGTCAGATTCTCTGTAGAGTTAATTTTTATACCATCAATTCTTGATAATGTCACTAACTGGCGAGTATTCAATCAAGATGAAGACATTTTAAATTTTCTAGCTTTTGACAAGTCTTATGATGATGAAATTATTGATGAAAGTGACCATGACCTTCAAATGAAGAAAAAGTTTGAAGAGAACTCAATACCTAAACCAGTGGTCAAGCTTGAAGATCTTTATGATATCAAAGACATATTTAAACAGGTTACTAATTCAAAGCTCCAAAGTTCTACTTTGAGAATTGAATGGATAACCATGGTATTGAGCATAATAAAAAAAATATCAATCTGGTATTAGGGCTTTCCTCGAAATAAATAATTGCATTCATTAGATTATTGCATAAATATAAAAATTCCTTCGCTTGGAAATATGATGATTTGAAAACATACGATACATCTATCATACTGCATACTATTCCAATTCTCTCTGAACAAAAACCAGTACAACAGAAATTAAGGAAGATTCATCCTAACTTAGATTGTCAAATAAAAGCCAAATTAAAAAAAACTCTTAAAAGATAAGATAATTTTTCCAATTAGGCATTCAAACTGGGTATCCAATATGGTGCCAATATGGAAGAAAAATGGTGACATTAGAATTTGTATCAATTTCAAAAATCTTAACAAAGCAAGTCAAAAGGATAACTTCCCTTTACCTACCATGGAACAAACACGCCATTTAATAGTAGGTTCTAAACTGATGTCCTTCTTAGATGGCCTTTTAGGGTATAACCAAATTTTGGTACACCCTGATGACAGACTCAAGACTACTTTTAGAACCAAGTGAGGAACTTATGCCTACCAAAAAATGCCTTTCAGACTAATCAATGTTGGAGCTACGTAAGCTCTTAGGCTTCATTGTTTCAAAGTATGGTATTTATATTGATCTAAAAAGAATCAAAGAGATTTCTGACATTCCATTCCCTCATAATAAAAAATCCATGCAATCATTTTTAGGTCAAATTAACTTTGTAAAAATATTTGTACCAGATTTTTCACAGATTGTTTTACCATTATAAACCATGTTTAAGAAAAATTCAATGTTTAAATGGGGGCCTAGAGAAAAAGAAGCATTTGATTCCATCAAACAATCAATTATAAATGCCCCCACTTTAAGCACTCCTAATTTTTCAAATCATTTCACGTTATACACTCTTGCATCTAATCCATCTTACGCAGCAGTGCTGACGCAAATTAACGATCAAAATTTAGAAGCACCAATCTCATTTTATAGTTCAAATCTTCAAGGTGTTGAACTTAATTACTCGGAAGTTGAAAAACAAGACTTTGTTGTATACAAAGCCATTAAACACTACAGACCATTTCTCTTAAAATCTCACACAAAAGTTATAGTTCATTTTTCAGTGGTAAGACAGTTACTAGTTCAAGGGGGATTAGGAGAAAAGAGAGCAAATTGGGTCACAACATTACAAGAATACGACTTGGAAATCAAACCAGCAAAGATTGTCAAAGGCCAAGGTTTTTGTAGGTTTCTAGCAGGAGCTTCTAATATTCAAGAACCTGAAGGTACAAAGGACACTGAAGAAATCAATCAGATGAGTACCACCAATCCTAAATCCCAATACGCAGATCTGATTTTCTCTTTGAAAAATGGATATGCTCCTTCTAATATTTCTTATAAAAATAAACGTGCATATGACTGAAAGAAAAAAACTTCATAATTATAAATGATGTAATGTTTAGACAAAATTGTGATTCAATTTTTTTAAGATGCTTAAAAAACTTGAAGCGCAAAAGGTCTTGCAAGAGCTACATGATGGACCAGCATGGGGACATTTTGGAGCTGATACAATAGCTCAAAAGATCGTTCATGCTGGTATTACTGGCTTACCTTGTTTAGAGATACTCATGAATATGTAAAGAAATGCCAAAGTTGTCAAACTACTAGTGGAAGACAAAGGAAGCCAGCTTTCCCTTTGCAACCAATCAACATTGAACAACCTTTTGAACAATGGGGTCTAGATATCATTGGAGAAATCATGCCACATTCATCCAAACAACATAAGTATATTCTTACAGCCACTGATTACTTTACTAAGTGGGTTGAAGCAATTCCTTTGAAGACAACAAACTCTGAGGCAATCATTGAATTCATAGATCAGTTCATCATTACCAAGTTTGGTGTCCAAAATGCTCTTATTTTTTATAATGCATCTTACTTCTCTGGAAATTCTATATATGAGTTTGCTATCAAAAGAGGATTTAATTGAAATATTATACAAACTACTACCCTCAAGGTAATGGTTTAGCAGAATCCACCAATAAAAATCTTATCAAAATCATTAAGAGAACTATCGAACATAATCATAAAAATTGGCATAAATCTTTGATATTTGCACTATGGGCTGACCGAATAACACAAGAGGCCTCCATAGGCACTTCTCCATTTAGTCTAGTCTATGGAAAGGAAGCTGTCATACCAGCAAACTTAGTCATTCCATCACTAGCTTTAGTGCAATTTATTGAAGAAAGTCCCTCATCTTCTATTCAATTAAGACATGATCAGATCCTTAAACTAGAAGAAGAAAGGGAGAAAGTCCAAATGATACATGCAAAACATCATCAAATTATTAAGTCATCTTTCGATGCAACTTCAACTAGCTCAAAACATTTGCAAGTTGATGATTTAGTTTTGAAGTGGGACAAAGCCTATCAAGATAAAGGAAAACACACTAAGTTCCAGAAAATGTGGCTTGGACCATTCCAAATCAGCGAGAAGGTAGGCCCTTCTACATTCATATTGCAAGATCTTTCAGGAAAGAGAGATTCTCTCCCTATCAACGACCTTATTTTGAAAAAAATCTTCAATTGAGGAGGTAACCCCTTCTCCCTTTGTAAATATTCTATTTTCAATAGGAATTGTGTGAGTAAATTAGTTTACTTTCCTAGCAAATAAATTGTGAAAATCCTTCCATTGGTCTTTACTATATTGAAAAGGTTACTCAAAAGAAAATAATTTTAATATTTACTTTTAAGAAATGGAAGCCTCAAAGAGAAAAGAAAATTCTAGGAAATTAGATATAATTAGATTCTGAAAACCCCATTTTATTTTTGTGAAATCTTCTCAAAACTTAGAAATACTGTAAATCATTTTAAAGTTTTAGAAGCCTGAGAACGGTTATCAATACAAAACAGAGATTGATTCAATCTTCGCATCTTCAACTCTTACCCTGTCATCCATGTTCTCTTAAGGAGAAAATTGTTCATCCCATCCATCAAAGTTTATAATTACTCAGAGTGTAATTCTAAAATATATTTGATATAAAAGATAAGAGGTCTTATTACAAGCCTGTTTACCATGATCATAGGGGAATAGTTCAACTGACATTACCAACACTACATACCAAAACATGGTAATGGCTTATAATTATAGGACAAGGGGTCTCATTACGAGCCAACTTGTTCAGTTAAATTACAACCAGTGAATGGCATTGTCAACAGCTAGCCACCAAACCAGGGCAATGGCTTTTTATCTTACAAAATAAAGAAAAAAGAAAATGCAATACAAAAAAAAGGAAACGTATCTTTTGGATTCATTCTTTTTAATTATACTCTGAAAATGGATGGAATAATGAATGATCAAATGGTTAAAAGGTAACCATGTCGAAACTATAAACGTTCGCTGGCAGCAGAGGCTCTACCTATGAAAAAGGAGTCATTATAAAAGCTAAGTTGGAAAAGTCTTTTGTTTCATCATTATTAACCAATTAAGGTCTACTTAAAACTTAGAATATATTTAATTTTAGGAAGACAAGGAAACAACAAAAATAGTTACCATTACCTTCAGAATCTATGATTATCTAGTTATATTAGATTTTCTCTGTCAATTAAGGTTTTCAAATTAAAAAAGTTAAAGTATTATTTTACTTTCTTAGAGATAACTGTTTCTCCCAGTGAATCGCCAATTGTTGTGCTAATAAACAACCCCCCATTTCTTAAAAAAATATTACATAAAATTTAAAGAAGAAATGGGTCCCTTAATAAGATTTGTTTGTTCACAAATAAAATTGGTATTAACCCATCATAAGAAAAACCCTTATTAAAAGGCTTAAGTTAAATTAATCATTTGGCAAGTTCTTTTGAATAAGAATAAAAGCGTGACTTTAAAAATATTATAAAATCCTTCGTTATTACGATAAAACAATCGGAAGATTGCATATTGCAATAACAAAGGAAACATATGCAAAGCCACAATATGACATTACCCATTTCCTCCAATTCGAAAAGGCAATCACAATTGGTTGTCGGAAAATCCAAATGCCAAGCGCAATATAATGAAGCCCTTTAAATTCCTCCGATGCGATAAAACATATCGCAATCGGAAAATCGACGATGACAACAATAAACCAACTCATAATTGAATGCAGGATCAAATCCTCTAATGTGATAGACATATCACAATCGGCAATCGGCGAAATCGCATTGACAGAATAATAAAGCCTGACTCCATTCTCGATTGGGATATATTTATTAGGCACGCATCTCAAGGATATATTTAAATTAAGATTGCATGCATTATATCACTTATTCAGAAATCGGAGATATTCAAAGTAGGTGTTAAAGCCTTTCCGTTGATATTCCCGATCGCCGATTTGCGATTTATCAATGATCATCCATCAAACAAATCTAACGCACGCTTCAATTTATCATTCGACATATAAACGACATGATGGGTATTTAAAACCGTCTTTACCATGATTGACAGGTTAAATGGCTATTCAATGAAGTAGTTAAGGTTATATCTTCTCTTTAGATTTCATTCACACCAACCTTTAACTATATCTTATTACCACCTGCTGGTCGATGTAACTCCTTTTTCATTATCATATTGGTCTGTTAGAGTATTTCTTTGTATCACGGTTTTGCAATCGCTTGTGCTGAATTCCACTAAGAACAGAAATCTAAATAAAAATGGGAAGGAAGTCAAAGAAATCCATAGTAGTAGCTCCTGTAGTAGCAGCTCAGCCAGCCAAAGATCCCGAACCAAGTAAAAAAGGATTAATATCAGACATGACATGTCTCGGACTAGGAAATACTAGCTAGGAAGGAATCTACAATCTAATTGAAATTGAAGACCCCGAAGAACTATCAGAAGACGCCACTGCTGATTCAACTAATAAGTTTGAAGCAACTCTTAAAGAGTTGGCATGCTCCTATCTTCACAAAATAGTTGCCTAGGCTAAATTCCTCTCATATACTGATGTCATAAGATGGGTAGTGGAAACAATTCCAGTTACAAATAGAACCTTTTGCGTAGCTGATGACAGGATATTTGGCTCATTTCGGCCAGATGATCTAAGTAAAATATATCACTTCCCTAAGCCTGAAAAGTGGTACAACAAAACCTTTCTTGAAGAGTTTTCAAAAGAAAATGAGTCAGAATTAGACTCGATAAAACAATGGAGACATTTTCCAGAGAAGCAAAAGCACGAATCATCGGGTAAGTACTCTGTGGACTCATTGGATTCTCCTTATTGTTATGCCAGAGCTATGATTTGTAGAATATGGGGAATACATGACTCTGCTAAGTTTACTATAGAAATGGTTCCTCTAATGGAGGCGGCAATCAATTGCTATGTAATGGATCGGGCCAATATTTTATCTAACAAGTTAGCCAGAGAAATCCTATAATATAGAGCAAATGCATATCAAACAACTAGGACTATTCCCCCATGCTATTACAATGCTTACATTATGGACATTGTTTGTTTCAATTCTGAATTTCCTTTGCTCGGGTGGAGATGGACCCCCGTAGACCCTAAGCCAATCCACATCTATCATGATCAGTTATGGAAGGCAAATTACAAAAACCATTTGTACAAAATCTGCAACGGTTTTATGGTGCCCATTTATTACTCTATTTTTGATAAGCTTGCCCCAAAGATATCCCCAGAAGCAGAAACAGATTTGACAACAGTAGGCAGTTGGTTTGGGGAAGAGAAATTCACTTATATAAGACTTTTTGGTAGCCTTACAAAACCTCATGCCCTTCAAGTATATGTGCCCGATAAACTGTTGGCTCAGGAATTAGTCTATCAAATAACAATAGAAGGGACATCTAAAACCCTTAGAAATTCCAAGAAACAGGCAAGGCCTACATTCCCTTTAAGATGCGGTGTTTTCACTCTTCATGATTACAAACATGCACAAAAGGAGGCAGGAAAAATACAAATGTTGAATTTTGAAACAATCCCCAATAGGCAATATGATCCAAGAAAAGTTGCCTATAATTTTCTTGAACAAGCCAAGCTTGAAAAGTTTGATCAAGAGAAGGATGACTTAGCTGATCTATTTTCCTCAGCCCAATCTTTCTTTCAAGTTAAATCATTGGGTAGGATCAAATATCAAGATGAAGGATCAGAAGTGTTTAATAGGCTTAGAGAGCAGAGGTTGCAAACTCTACCTTTAGACATCTTAGCCATAGATCCTAAAGCCCAGTCATCTGGTCAAGTTGAACAAACAATTACTAGAAAGATTTCCAATGTGGAAAATACCTTCGAACATGAGCAAGAATAGAAACAGGAGCAGGAACAGAAGCAGGAGCAAGAATAGATACAAGAACAAGGAAAAGATAGCCAACTCATAAATATAGATACTCAAATTGATCCCAAGGTTCTTCAGGAATTGAAACAGTTTGATTCCATCATAAGAAATACTGAGACTTTACAGGAATTCAGCACACCTGGAGTGACAACTGGTCACAAAACATCAACTAGTACGGTTCCAATTGAAGGAACCAACGGCCCACCCATCATTCATAAATATATGGAGATTATTCTAGAAAATCCATCTAACGAAATCATCCTATAGATAGAAGACATACCACCTTTAGATGTCTTTTACAGCTCCAAACATAAGGCTGTAGTAAAAAGACAAAGGAAAAAGAGAATGTTTGATCAATCCTCTCTTTTACCTGCACAAATAGAAATGGCTAATGTGGTATGGAGATAAGGAATTAATCCTTCCAAAGACCTTACAAAACTCTCTCAATATGCCGAGGCATACTCAGCAACTACTATGGATAAAGCGTCAAAAGTTAGCAATTTACACAAAGAAAAAGATCTGACAATTGTTTCAATGAAAGCACAAATATGTGAAAAGCAATAGAGAATAGAGCAGTTGGAACAACAGTTAGTAGCACAGCAGCAATCAAATAACCAACTAAATGAGAAATTTCTCAAGGATAAGCAAAGGATAGACCAAAGTGCAGTACAGAAACAAAAAGAATTATCCTTAGCATTGGCCAAGCTAAAGACAATGAATGAGCAATTGAGCAAAACAAAGGATGAGAAAATTTCTCGACTAACTCAACAAATAGAAAAGTTCAAAAGTCTTACTCAACCAGCAGAGTTCAGATCTGAAGCTCTCCAGATCAATAGGGCACTGATTAAACAATTAAATTTACTATGCCATAATATTTCTCTTGCTGAGCCCCTCTGTGAGATTTCTTCTTCAATGATTAACAAGTTAGTTGATGCAAGGAAGAATTTGGAATAGGCCGATGAGATATTGACAAACTTTCTTTCCTCGAAAGAAACCAAGGAAGGGAAGGCTACAAATCTACCTAAAATTCTAGAATCACACAAAGAAATTCTTTTCCTAGAATGGTAATCCCAATTGATGAAAGCAGAAAGGGCAACTTCAAGATGTAGATCACTGACTGGTAATTTGATTGAATTAATTAACGATACTCTTTATCTATCTAATTTGATTTTAGAGTGCATTCCAGGTAAATTTCCATTATCTAAAGCACTCGAGTAGTCATGCAAGCATGATTTGGAAAAAAAGGAAATATTAATCGCGGGCATCCAAAGTTTAACTTGGGACACCTTTTGGTTCTTCCTAGTTAAACCACATAGTCAAAAAGAAACACTGAAATGTTTAACCGATGCAATTGGTTACATGATTTCCAAAATTCATGATGCTACGTATTCAACCCAACTGCATTCATGTCTGAGTCACCCTCCAGAATTCCAACCAATGCTTACTATATGCCAGCTCAAACCAAAGGATGATCAGCCGAAATAGTGAATCAATTCTACCAACTACAAGCCTACCTATTTCAAGGATATTTTCATGATTTGGTTATAACCATATCATAGCATTTTTATTTTCATAATCAGTTAGTTTAGATAGTATTTATAGACCCTTTCATGTCTTTAGAAAGGGTCCTAAATATTTGTATGAAACTTGGATCGGGAGTCACACTATTGTGCTTTCGATATATATATTTTTATGAATATTCGGCCTATATTCTGAATTTTAATGAAGAATGCTTTGACGAGATATGCACTATTACTTTTTGTGAGAATATTTCTTAGTTGGAAGACAAGATATGAATGCAATTGATATCGGAAGGGATTCAAATTACATATGGTACTATTATCTATGTCTTTGCTCCATTCTTTTATATCAATCAACGTTTATTTAATCTTGCTATCATTTGATATATGTATATGTTTTAACAGTAGTCCTTATACTTATCACTATTGAATGTTTAAGGAATGTTATTCTTTCAATTGTATTTATGTCAATGATATATGAAGAATAGTGTAACAATGTATTAATTATTACTTTGTTCAACTATTTGAACAAAGTAATTATCATATGAATGAATGTCTTTATTTATCAATGGAGTCATCTATATGCCTATTTGTAGATAAAGATCATCAAAAGTTGCACTAAAGTGGAAATTTCCAGGCATAGATTAGTTGTTTATAATTTCACATTTTAGAATAAATCATCCGTGATTATCACTAGATAATAGACAATCAACCACTTATCCATCCTATTTACAAATCATTGGGAAACTGGTCCCATTATATCTAGTCGAAGCAACCCCACCAAACACAAAAAGAGCTTCTTTTAAGGTCCAGACCGGGTGGCTTTCCCTCATGTTGATGCTATGATTTTCGAGGCATCAACACGTTTCCATGTCCTTATGGCTACATGTTGTTGGTGGTACCCTTTCTCCTTTCTCCATTGTTCTCCTATTCCATTATTTTTTTCATTTTATTATGCTTTTGGGAAACTCTAGGAAAAATTCCTATATTCATCATAGTTCTTGCATTTAAGTAGTAGTTGATCATAATCGACTTCATGATAATGAGTCCAATTATGTAGTTCAATATTTATTCCCATGGAGAGTCATCCACTTCTTAACAAATCCTAGCAGAAGATTGTATACCTTCTCATACCCAATCCATATGGTGGCCTAGAACATTTCTTATGTTGCTAAAAGTGACAAATTAACCCAAACAAGAAAAATCCCATTTATGGCTTGAAATATGGATTCCATAGATTTAGATACAAACCCTAAACCCTAATAAAATATGGATCACTTCAAAAAATTAGATCTCAATTTTCTTTTTTTTCAAAGACAAAAGAGAAATATCCCCTCTAATAGAGAAAAACACATAATGTTGTCTTTGAATCACGGGTCTCAAATTATCGTGTACCTTGATGTGATCCCATTAATTTTATCACAAGTTAATTTTAGAAAACAAAATTGATCATTATTATTTGTAGATCCATTATATAATGACATCACACCTTGGTTAATGTTAAATTGAGTAGTTCTTTTTTATTTGATCCTCATGGTTCATCAAGAATTACTTCATTTCTATATGCCTTTACTATTGTTATCCTTGTTGGTATTCATCATCATTTTCTTCTTCTTTTTATCTTCTCTCAAGGTTTAGCTTTAGGTTCTTCGTCACTTTTTCGATATACTTGTGGAAAGAACCCTATTTATACTTTAAAAGGGATTTGTCCCAAAAAGTTCTATTGGAATTCAAATACAAACATGAGATCTTGGTTAGATGTGGTATGCTTTCCCTTTTTGAGACAAGAAATAAATAGTTATAATAGTCTTAAACCTCCCCAATGGGGGTGTACAAATGGAGGTTATGAAGGTTTCAAATAGAGCACCAATGTAACACTTTATTACACTAAGAAGGAGGTGGAAAGATGGTTTATTGCTCAAATAGTTGTTATGTGTGCCATTTGGTATGTTATATATTCACTTAGGGTGATGAATGGAAGACAATTAAGACTTGATGTCTGAGGACGCAAGGTTCTCACCGTGACCTCAATCTCTAGTTGTCTTTTGTTCTCAATTTCTTCGCTATTTTTCTGCTTCGTAATTAAGTTATGTTACCTTGGGTCTCTATCTCGATAGTTGTAGAAGTATAATGTTCAAACTAGGTATGCTTCTCATCATGGTGTATTTTGGTGGTAATTGTTTATATTCCTTTGGTTTGTCATTGGGACATTATTCTATCAACTTTTTAGTTATATTGTTTTTTTGGGTGTTCTATGCTCGATTATGGTGGTTAATTCGATTTATTTGGGTCAATAATTGTTGGTATTTGTCCAAGGTGGTTTTAGAAGTTGTTAGTCAGGCATTTCAATTCTTTAGCCTGTTTTCAATGACATCTTATCTGGTTTTTTCCCCTTTGTTTGTATCTTTCCAACTATTCATGTCTATGTCTTTGCTTCACTGTTGGGTTATCTTGGTGTCTTGTATTGAAGATAAAGGCTTGGTAATGACCTTGAGGTGTGGGGATCTTAATAATTTATTAGTTTTAGGTTCTGTCAAATGGTTTTATGCTAATTATCTCATCATATATTAGTCCGTTTTTCAAGGTCCTCCCCACTATTTGTCCTCTTTCTTTATTAACAAAAGTTTGGTTAGAGGGTGTTTTAGATGTTTTTCTCTAGATATTCTCATGCCCCTAAGACAAAGAATAAGCAGTCAACTAAATGGTGGAATTATTAGGCAGAAAAGAGTGCACCCTTTATCTTATTTTTCAATGGCCACAACTTTTGATTTTCTTGATATGGAAGTGTGCTAGGTGTTGGACTTGGAAAGTATGGAGGCTGGGGACTATCCATATTATTATGATTTTGAATTGATGGGAAAATATGGTAAATGGATTCCTAATTTGTGTAAATTTTGCAAGAGAAAATTGCAATTTGTGGGTTTGTTCTCTTTAAACCAGCAAACCACCACCTTTCCACATCTCCTCTTTAAGGATAAGCAAGTATAAACATACAATGTGTTTTCTGCTTTGCAAGATGTCAAAAGGATGTTACATAACTTGAGTTTTTCTCTGGATAACGTTGATGCTTGTTTGGAAATGGTGGAGACTTTTTTTTCAGTGATTATGGCTGAGAAATCTAACAGATCCTCTGAAAAATAATGTGCAATCCTTGCTTTGATCTCTTTTGAAAAAAATTAACTCATGTTGAGAGGTACCCTTGGTCTTCATTGTAGTAATGTATTTCTACTTTCGAGCTTTTTGGAATGGAATATAATGATGTTTATATATTTTTATATGATGGGAAATAATGTGTTAGGCTGGTTTTGGAGTTCTATTAAGTTTTCTTCATGTTGTTTGGTTTGCGGGTATTGTACTGCATCAAAATTTTTTGCAACATGACGACGGGGTTGTTGGAGTTTCACCTCTCAGTCTTTACACAAAGTTGATGACATATCTATAAATGTTATTAGTATTTTGAGGCCGAAATGTTGGCCTATAGTTTTCCATGGGCATCGACAAATTGCATTTTTATGTCTCTATGGAATTGCGTTTTATCTTTCCTGTAATGGGGGTCTACATTTTTTTTTCATGGAGCTATTAATTATGGACCACTGGTGCTTTATTTCGAAGTATGGATGTCTGGTTGAATGTGTCTTTTATTATTTGAGTTTGTCCATAAGACTTTACTATTTGAAGTATTGTAATTCTTTTGGGTACATGGGAGCTATGTAGTGGAAGATTAGTTTGTCTTAGGGTTATCTTTTTTGGGCTCTTATGCTTACTGAAATGTTTTATGGCCATGCTTGAACCACCACATTCTATGTAATCATTTATTTTGAAATGAAATAGAATGATATATATTCACAAAAAATTAAGCCTTAAAGGCATCTTTGCTTATAATATCCGTTTATGTTTAAATGATAGTGCCTTTTTGTTTTTCTTTCCATGTAGTTCATGAACCGGATAGATAGGTGACTGCTACATCCATGAAATAATTGTATTAGGTGAATTCATTCGAAGGGATACTTTCATGTTAGAGTGTCAAGAGTACCAGAGGTGCTTTAATGAGATAGACTCGACCATTTAGGTTATTCAAATGATAATTTTATTTGAACTTATGAGTATTTCATACTGATTCGAACTGTAACATATGGTCCCATAAAATCAATAATATTTTACCTATCTTGATCAATCAAGTTTTACATGAACATGAAAAAGATTTTGTTGAGTGTGTTCGATCCAATCTAGCACAAATATGGGTAAAGGTCAACATTGATATATCTATAATAAATAGAAGAAACCATAAACAACCCATCATAACTCACAAAAAACATTTATAATGGAGAAAATATAGAGAAGGGTCAACATTGATATGTTTATAATAAATAGAAAAAACTATAAACAACCCATCGTAATTCACAAAACACATTTATAGTAGAGAAAATGATAGACCAAGGAAGAAAAATCACTATATAATAGTGATTGAAGTACTTATCTCAAAAAGTTCCATATGATATTGGGATAGCTCCTAAAGCTGGTGATAACCATCATCATACAAAACTTTGATTCATTTCCATATCCTCTAAATATTTTCTTATCAAACTCATATTTAATTGCTATTTTACATTTTGTATTTATACCTAAAAATGTTTATCCTAGATTTTCCAATAACTAGGAAAGTGGTTTTTGGAACTTGTTTGGATCTATAGTAAACCACTTTTATCAATTTTTATCATTAATAAGTATCTCTCTCACTTGATTTTTGGTCACCTTTGGACTAATTTATGTAATCATCCTTAGTTTTCATTATTTTTTCTTTAATCTATATATAAGTATCTCTCCCTATATATAGTGGATTTGAAATTTCCTTAATTTATTCATTAAAACTCACATTCTGTTATATATATATATATATATATATATATATATATACACACACACACAACACACACACACACACACACACACACACACATCACCACACACACACACACACACATGGGCGTTTGTGTGTGAATTTAAAATTTCCTTAATTTGGTGCTAGAAAGTGACATTGTATTGGAATTATTTGGTGTTCAAATACACCAAGTAAACTTAACTAACTTATTAGATGTACTAATGTAAACAAATTTAAAAGAGGTACAATTATGTTAGTGATCAAATTCTACTTGCTAATTACTTTCCTTAAAATATGAAAATAATAAAATTTTGGACAAACAAATGAAGTAAACTTTTGTGCACCATGGAAAATTTTAAGGATAGAAGTTTATCTTAAAATTTAAATATCTTGGCTAATTTTAATAGCCTCTAATAAAAAAATTGTGAAATATTGAGTCATATTGTTTTAAAAATATTACATTTCTAATGATCTTCAAAACCTTGGCGAATCTTTCTAATACCTAATATGCAAATTGTGAAATGTTTCATAATATTTTTGTAAAAATATTACATTTCTAATTGTTTTATATTATGCTATATAAAATTTTAGTGAATTTTAAAATAAAAATAATTTTGTACTATAAAATTGGGCTAATTATTAAAAAAATATATTAATATTTTTTTGGGAAAATATGTGCACCTGCTAATATTACCCCTAATTTTCCCCGAAAATATGAAAATCATTCAAATGCATATTTTAATGTAAGAAAGAAAACATGACTATTTGTATTGAATATATTGAATATGAGCTGCACATATAGCCATTGAGCACTTTAGTTAAAAGGGTTTTGATGTATTTGAGGTTTTTATTTAGGCTTAGAGGTAGCTTTGAAGAGAGTTCAGCTTCGTGATGGAGGAAATGATTAATGGGTGGTAACAAAAATATTATAGCAAATGACTCAGACTCCAAATACAGTTGTGTGATATAACGTCACATTCGTTGAACTCGTATAACCCATGAAAGACCCAAATTATATTTGAGTTTTCATAGGGAATGTTACTCATGTTTTGCATTTGGATTAATAAATTCAATTACCTTATAGTAATTGTCAGGAAAAAAATTTAAGCTTTCCAAAATGTGCATGATAATACTATAATTACAATTTTTTTTTAAATTGTGTAAATGAATATAATTTTCTCTTTCTTATGTGGTTATTGGATTAATAGTGACCTCACTTGGAGAACGTGGGGAGAAATAGAACATGGATTTTAAAAAATTATATTTGACTAATTAAAATAACTCATAAAACTATAATTACCAATAATTTATGTAAATATAAAAAAAATATTTGTAAATATAATTATTATGATAATTTTCAATTACAAGATTCGAGATTTCACTTTGATTGTTGAACATGATCTCTTAACAACAAGAAGATTCCTAAAATTATATATTTTTTTTTTTTTTTATTAGCATGAAAGATTATTACATATACAATAGAAAGCATTTGAGTAGCTAGAAAAAACAATTAATGTAAAATTATGATTATGGCATGTTATTCATATCCTTGTCAATGAATTAATGGAGACATACTCTTATGGGCACCTAAGAATTTGTTCATGTGATGCAGGATGGGGCCCTTGTATATAGACCTCTAAGATCAAATCTTAATTTCTCCATAATCATCATTTACCATGAAACCAAAGTGATAGTAAATAAATGGTATCAACTATAGAAAAATATAGGATGGAAATAATACACAACATATTCTAGAGAATTTGTTTACTCATGCCTATTAGCATGACATTTTGTTCGCATATAATAACTGAACTATATTTGGGTTCCTAGAAATAACAATGAATACAAATCAAGTCCCTACTTTAGTATGTTATTGATATTAATTTTAATGAGATAATTGAATCATGTCACCATGGGCACTAAAGAATTAGTGTGGGTGATGCACAATAGTCCCCTTCTATTAAGATCCTAAGGTCAAGCCTTAAGCACTATAATCTTTGATTTCCATTGAACAAAAGGGTTAGTATATAAACACTATTATATATGAAAAAAGTAGGATAAAAACAATCCACAAAAAATTCAATAACAAGAGGATTATAGGAATTAGTTTGATAATTTTCATTAACATCAAAGATTATTTCCGAATACAATAATACATGATTTGACGTTTATTTTTTTATATCGTTAGTATCTACAACTAACCTTTATTGGATTCGTTAATTTGAGAACAAAATAAAATAACATATAATATCAAAGGAAGGAAGACAAGATATGAAGGAAGAGATTTACATTGAGAATTGACTTCTTTAAGAACCAATAATGATAACATTGCATTATAAATAATAATACATAGTCAATAAAATGATTGTAGCATATCTTTAAGAAAAGATGTTACCATTGTATTCGTTAGAAAAATTCCCTTAATTAGAAGGACAAAAACTTGCTCTATTGTAATATGAAGAAAAAAACTTTGCAAACAAACTAAAGGGAAAACCCTAGGCTAAGAGTTGAGTTGGTGAAAGAAAGGTGTTCCTTAGTTGAGTTGGCACATCCTCTCCTGAATCCCATATGTTTCTCATAGAAATTTTAATTTATTAATGTGATGCTTCCCTATAAATGTTTTGGTGAGCTCACCCTTTCGAATACATTTACAAGTTATTTTCTTGTCTTCTACTCCAAAATTAGGAATGGTATGAAAATAGTTTTATAAGTTTAGGGCACTAACACTACTAAAATCTAGACCAATTTAGAAATGGCCCCAAACAAACAATTAGATCATCAAACTCCAACCTTGTCATACTAGTTTTTGATCAACTTCCTTTCTTTCCCTACCAACTCTCTCCTTATAACTAAGTGTTTGCTTCAACTTGCCAACTCTTCAACACAAACCAGTGTAAATGTCATTTCGTGTCTTCACATTTGTAGGATACTAAATTTCCTAATAATTAATACTTATGTAGGGTGGTTGAAAATTTCCAACTATCAAAAGTTTCAGAACTAACAATTTATATAGCTCTCACATTTCTTCATCTTCCAAAAGTGTGTCCCTATGCCACAAATTTCCTCACTTGTCTTTTTCCTTGTATCAACATTTGGTCCTTTGTTTGAATATCTATTTTCCATGCACAAAATTTCCATACCGTATTTTCTTGTTGTAACTATTACTTATGAAAATTAACTTTTGCATATGTATTTATTACATAGACCCTTTATTTTGTGCTTGTATATGCATAATATTTCTTTGGTCAAATCTATGCCAATACTCTAAGTAACAATAGTCTAAATATTTTACATCAAATTCCTTTTTGTAAATAAAATCTACATCTTCATGTAACTCTCATTCCTTCGCCTTCATTTGTTTCATCTATCTAATGTATCTACTTATACTACAACTTTTGTTCCTCATGTAACCCCAAACAGTAGCAAGATCGCCTTCTCCTTTTCACCTTACTTTTTATACCTTCATGTTTAACTTACAAACTCTTTAATACTTAATTTCAGAAGTGCAAATTCATTGCTATACAATTCTATTCTCGCAAAACTAAACACTTCTTGTATATTGCAAAATGCATCTTAAAACATTTTCATTTATTGTTTTCTTAATTTCACCACTCTTAAACTTGAATTGACAATTCTTAGACAAAGAGGCCATGTCAATTAAAATGACTAGTTAGGAAGCTTATAAGGATTGCATGTTTTTGAAATTAAATCTCAATATGATATAGTGGAAAAATAATTTAAGACATCGCAAAATAATTATAGTCAATAAATTATAAAAATAAATAAAATAGAATGTTCTCTAAGAAAACAGTTAAATAGATTTTATGTTCTCTAGTTTATTCCTTTGGTGTTTTATTAACAACTTAATTGTAAAAATTGAATTTGAGCGAGAAAGAGAATAACAACATTATATTATTTGTGGGAATTATAGTTAACTGAAAAAAATCACAAACAATCTAGTGAAAGACACAATGTTATCATTCAAATTTTTATTGACTCATCTAAAAATGGATAAATAAATAAACACATCACATCACATCAGCAACAACATTTTCATTTACAAAGTGATGAGAGGCTTCTGGGAATATATCATCACCACAAATCTCTCAATCAATCATTCACAAATCTCTCTAGACATCTATGGTAACCAATATGTGGCTTGCCAATGGGCATTAAATGAGTGGGGATGTATATGCCCATTGTTGGATTTTGGCAAGCCAATTATCCAACTATGGACATATAGGGTCCCCACTCATTTAATGCCCAGGTTACTTATTTTCATCCGTAAATGAGAGGGGGATACATATGCCCACCAAGGGTTGTATATGCCCACCCTTGGATTTTGGTAGACCAGTTATCCAAAGTGGGCATATACATCCCCGCTCATTTAATGCCCATTGGCATGTTTCATATTTGTTTCCCTATTAATGACTCAATCATTTATGTTGTATGAATGTCAAAAAAATTGTTATAAGATAGGTGAATTACAACCCTTTTTATTTATTTTCAATTAGCATTTAAAAATATAATTTCAAAACCAAAAATGTACATTATAAATCTATTTCCTTATTTCGTGGGTTTAGATACATTTCATTGTCTCATGGTCAGGGTTTCACAACTTTCGTTTAGATTGATTTGGACATTAAGTTTATAGTTGTGTTTTTTAATCAATTAAAAGTTAGATTATAATTTATTTATTTTCTTGATATTTGGTTAAAGTTAAAAGGCCTTGTATAATGAGTTGGTAATGTCTACTATGACAAATTTGCACGGAAGGCAAAAGCTCCTTGGAATCTGGCCATTTCTTCTCAACAAGCTTGAAGGTGGAAATGGATTCAAACTTTCGGGGCACCTAAAATCTTGAAACTTGACAGGATTTCCCAAAATCTTTGTAGGATTCTATCAAAATCTTACTCAAAATTCCATTGTTTTTTGGGAAAATTCGAAGCACTAAGCCATATTAAAATTCACAATATGCATAATTTTTCATCGAAAGTAAAATATCATATTTATAAAAATTCTAGTTATGGGTGTAGCAATTATAACAAGAGATGTGGCAATTAAAACAAAAAGGGGTTATTTCAGTTATTCTATTTTTAGTTAAAATCCTGGAATGTCTAATGAATACAAAATTATTGATATCTAAACCATTATGCCTATATGAATAGATAGCCAAATGACTTACAAAATTTGACAACATTTACAACACAAACTAGTTGGTAGTATGTGGGATTACATCTCTAGGCAACAATTTGAAAAACAAAGCATGATCAAATATTTCTCAAAAGACACTCATACTAAATCTAAGAAGCTTGGAGATTCTTGTGAGTTGGAGTTTCTTTCTTTGCTTTCTTTCCTACTTTTCGTCAAAGGAGAGGAGGGACTTGAGTTTTTCTTTCACACTTCTCAAAAGGATGGAGAGGAGGAGGGATTATCACCTTCAACCTCCTTTTGTAGGTTCAATATCACCTTTCTTCATTTTCCTCCTTTTGGCATGTGTTTTTTTTCTTTCCGAGTAGTCCTTGTCTTGGGTTTGTTCTAAAGGCAACCTCCAATGACCTTTGAGAGCCTAGATGTTTATCTTTCTTTGTATGTACACTTCTAACATTTGTGCACTAATTTCTTATGTGGATTTTCATGGATTACATTTTCACCCTACGATTTTTCCTCTAAATAATAGGAAATGCAAGATACTCGATGGGTTTTGGTGTTTCTAGGGGAATAAATTTTCTTTAGTTAGAAACAATTCAAGCGAGACATGTAATTTTGACCCTCAAAACTCATGAGTTGAGAGGTCACAAACTATATGTCAAGGTGTAGTGGATCTCATATTTCCCTTCTTTTTGTACCTAATTGAGGGCATCAAATTTGCTACTTACTAAAGTTTTTTTCTTGCTAGAGGAAAAATCTTCACCTTTTACAGTTAAATTATTTTGAAAGGGAGGGCCTCTAGGTACCAATTCCTTTCCTTCCCATGTCTTTGTCACTACATGTTGTTGGGAGTACCCTTTCTTTTTTTTGGTTGTTGCCATTGTTCTCCTTTTCCATTGTTTTTTTCATTTTCTTCTGCTTTTGGGAAACATTAGGAAAAAATCCTATATTCGTCATAATTATTGCATTTAAATGGTGTTTGATCATAATCCACTTCATGATAATGAGTCCAATTATTTAGTTGAAGATTTATTGCCATGTAAAGTCATCCACTTCTTAACAAATCCTACCAGAAGATTGTATACCTTTTAATACCCAATCCATTTGGAGACCTAGAACATTTCTCATGTTACTAAAAGTGACAAATTAACCCAAACAAGAAAAACTCCATTTATGGCTTGAAATATGGACTCCATAGATTTAGATACAAACCCTAAGCCCTAATAAAATATGGACCACTTGAAAAAATTAGATCTTAAATTTCTTTCTTTTCAAAGGCAAAAGAGAAAAAGCCCATCTAATACAAAAAAAACACATAATGTTGTCTTTGAATCATGGGTCTCAAATTATCATCCACCTTGATGTGATCCCATTAATTTTAGAAACCAAAAATGACCATTGTTATTTGTAGATCCATTATATAGTGACATCACACCTTGGTTAATGTTAAATTGATTAGTTTTTTATTTGATCTTCATGGTTCATCAAGAATTACTTCATTTCCTTATGCCTTTACTATTGTTAGCCTTGTTGGTATTCATCATCATTTTCTTCTTCTTTTTATCTTCTCTCATGGTTTAGCTTTAGGTTCTTTGTCACCTTTTCCATATGCTTGTGGAAAGAACCCTATTTCTACTTTATAAGGGATTTGTCCCTAAAAATTCTATTGGAATGCACCTACTAAATATGAGATCTTGGTTAGATTTTGTATGCTTAACACCTTTGAGACAAGGAATAAATAGTTATAATAGTCTTAAACCTCCCGGATGGGGGTGTACAAATGGAGGTTACAAAGGTTTCAAATGGAGCACCTCTGTAACACTTGTATAACACTAAGAAGGAGGTGGAAAGATGGTTTTATTGCTCAAATAGTTGTTATATGTGCCATTTGGTATGTTATATTTTCACTTAGGGTGATGAATGGAAGACAATTAAGACTTGATGTACGAGGACGCAAGGTTCTCACCTCCACCTCCATCTCTAGTTGTCTTTTGTTCTCAATTTGTTCGTTGTTTTTCTTCTTTGCAATTAAGTTATGTTACCTTGGGTCTCTATCTCTATAGTTGTAGTAGTATAATGTTCAAATTGGGTATGCTTCTGGTGGTGGTCTATTTTGGTGGTAATTGTTTATATTCCTTTGGCTTGTTGTTGGGACATTATTCTATCAATTTTTTAGTTACATTGTTTTTTGGGTGTTCTATGCTCCATTATAGTGGTTAATTTGATTTATTTGGGTCAATAGTTGCTGTTATTTGTTGAAGGTGGTGTTAGAAGTTGTTAGTCAGGGATTTCAATTCTTCAACCTATTTTCAGTGAATCTTATCTGGTTTTTCCCCTTTGTTTGTCTCTCTTCAGCTATTCATTTCATTGTCTTTGCTTCACTCTTGGGTCACCTTGGTGTCTTGTATTGCAGATAAAGGCTTGGAAATGACCTTGTGGTGTGGGGATCTTAATAATTCATTAGGTTTAGGTCCAATCAAATGGTTTTATGATAATTATCTCATTATCTATTGGTTCGTTTCTCAAGGTCCTCCTCACTGTTTGTCCTGTTGCTTTATTAATAGATGTTTGGTTAGTGGGTGTCTTAGATGTTTAGGTATAGCTATTTTCATGGCCCTAAGACAAAGATTGAGAATTCAACTAAATGGTGGAATTGTTGGGCAAAAAAGAGTGCACTCTTTATCTTATTTTTGAATGGCCACAAGTTTTGATTTTTTTCATATGGAAGTGCGCTAGGTGTAGTATTTGGAATGTATGGAGGTTGGGGACTATCCATATTGTTATGATTTTCAATTCATGGGAAAATATGGTAAATGGACTCCTAATTTGGGTAAATTTTCTAAGAAAAATTTGCAATTTATGGGTTTGTTGGCTTTAAACCAGCAAACCACTACCTTTCCACTTCTCCTCTTTAAGGATAAGCAGGTAGAAACATACAATGTGTTTTCTGCTTTGGAGGATGTCAAAAGGATGTCATGTAACTTGAGTTTTTCTCTAGATAACATTGATGCTCGTTTGGAAATGGTGGAGGCTTTATTTTCCAGTGATTCTAGCTAGATATATGTAACATATCGTCCAAGAGATAATGTGCAATCTCTTGCTTTGATCTCCTTTGGCAACAATTAACTCATGTTGACAGGCATTCTTGGTCTTCATTGTAGTAATGTATTTTTGTTTTGGAGCTTTTGGAAGGGAATAAAATGACTTCTATATATTTTTATATGCTGGGAAATAATGACTTAGGTTGGGTTTGGAGTTCTATGGCATTGTCTTCATGTTGTTCGGTGTTTGGGTATTGTACTGCATCAAAATTCTTTGCAACATGCTCACGAAGTTGTTGGAGTTTACCTGGGTACATAATACCTGTCAGTCTTTACATGAAGTTCATGACATATCTATAAACATTATTGGTATTTTGAGGCCAAAATGTTGGCCTATAGTTTTCTATGGGCATCGAAAAATTGCATTTTTATGTCTTTGTAGAATTTTGTTTTATCTTTCGTGTAATGGGGGTCTACAGAAAAGAATTTTCATGGACCTTTGAATTGTGGACTACTGGTGCTTTATTTCGAATTATGGATGTCTGGTTGAATGTGTCTTTTCTTATTTGAGTTTTTCCATAATACTTTACTATTTTAGATATTGTAATTCTTTTGGGTACTTGGGAGCTATGTAGTGGAAGATTAGTTTGTCTCAGGGTTATCTTTTTTGGGATCTTATGCTTACTGAAAAATTTTATGGCCATGCTTGAACCAACACTTTTTATGTAATTATTGATTTTGAAATGAAATAAAATGATATATATTCAACAAAAAAAATAAGCCTTAAAGTATCTTTGCTTATAATATTAGTGTATGTTTAAATGCTAGTGCCTTTTTTGTTTTCTTTTCCATATAGTTCATGAACCCATTAGATAGGTGGATGTTACATCCATGAAATAATTGTATTAGGTGGATTCACCTGAAGGGATCACTTCTCGTTAGAGTGTCAAGAGTAGAAGAGGTGCTTTAATAAGCCAAGCTCAATTAATCGGGTTATTTAAAAGATAGTGTTATTTGAACTTATGAATATTTCATAATGATTCAAACTGTACATATGGACCCATAAAATCGATAATATTTTACCTATATTGATCAATCAAGTTTTACATGAACATGAAAAAGGTTTTGTTCAACGTGTTCTATCCAATCTAGCACTAATGTGGAAAATGGTCAAGATTGATATAATTATAATAAATACAAGAAACAATAAACAACCCATCGTAATTCACAAAACACATTTATATTGGAGAAAATGTAGAGAAATCTCAACATTGATATACTTATAATAAATAGAAAAACCATAAACAACCTATCATAATTCACAAAACACATTTATAATGGAAAAAATGCTAGACCAAGGAAGAAAAGCAATGATTAAAGTACTTATCTCAAAAAGTTCCATATGATATTGGGATAGCTCCTAAAGGTTGTGATAACCATCATTATACAAAACTATGATTCATTTCCATATCCTCTAAATATATTCTTATCAAGCTCCTATTTAATTGCTATTTTACATTTTGTATTTATATCTAAACATGTTTGTCCTAGATTTTCCAATAACTAAGAAAATGGTTTTTGGAGCTTGTTTGGATCTATAATAAACCTCTTTTATCGGGTTTTACCCTTATTTTTTTTATAAGTAAAAGTATTCTATTAATATGTATAGAAAATTACAAAGAGGACAAAGCCTTGTCTAAGTTTATCGTAAAATATCAACAAAATTTGGACTGCCCCAACATTGCGAAAACTAGTCCAGCGAGAGCGTAAATTCCAAAAATGGTTGCAAATCTTGAGTCCAGACGTCATAAAATATAGTAAGATGATGCCATGATAGGATACCAGAGGTGACCAAAATTATGAGAAAACAAAATAACCAGTTAAAAAACACCTAAGCAGCCTTGGCCGGTCTTGTTCTAACACCTGGCAGCCTCTGCCGATTCTCTGTCAGCCACATCTTGCTATCTGGAAGCCATGTCATATTAGATGAAATCATCCAGGATAGGTTCCTCAATGATTGGGCATGACCACATATCCGCCATGTCCCTTGAAACATTGTCGTGTGGCTCTCCACCGCCGCCGTGGGTCTCTCCCCCGTCGCTAGGTGCAACCTGCATGGTAGACCCTTCATGACTCAAACCATTAGAGGGGAGCATGGCTGCAGAGATGCCCCCTTCACCATGCTAAATGCCACTGGAATTCAGACCATGCGAGGTGAAGAGGCTATTGGCCATGCCTTTCTTACCAGTATCCCTACAATTACTATGCCTGGGAGAAACCTCCTATGGAAAGATGGTATTGTCAACCTGAGAGACAGTTTGAGAGATTCCTTCAGAGAAGAAGATGGAGAGAGTAGCAGTAATGACAGGCCTATTCAGGGAGGTATAGAACCTGAATTGGGCAGAGTGAGGAGTTGGTTGAAGGGGCAGAGGGAAATTATGAGAGTGAACTGCGAATTTGCTTTGAGCAACCTTGAAGGAACAAGCCCGACCACACCCATGTTTGGGATTAGGAAATCTACTCTCCCCGAGCATTGGAGGATGATGCAGTTCAGGGGAGGGAGAGGAGGTGGTGCGCTCAACTGGAGGATGAGAACTCCCTCCCCTGGTACCGCCCCTACGACTTCTCATTCGGTGCCTAACCATGCTAATGTCACTGGATGAGTACGCAACAAGAGCAGTGACAGAAGGGATAAAGACTAAGGGAATACTAGCAGAGGGAAAGGGAGGCAAAGCAGGGTAATTCTGGGCAGAGATTAGAATACAGAGAGCCGAATGAGAATGATGAAACCCATTACCAAAATCCACACAATAAACAATCCAGCAACAACGACCAGTTGCAGTGTGAAGGTTAGGCTCATACGCCTGAGGCAGACAGATGCAGCAGAGCAGGGAGACGGTGCAGGAATGTTACGAGGTAACTCCATAACCCAATAATGAATAGCTTTTCACTGATCCAGACCTGTATTAAATTCTGCCTGCAGAGAGTCTTGAAGGCACCTGAGGGTGATATGGGGAGGGGTGCCATCAGACAAGTGGGCTTTCCCCTCACCACCATCCATCAGCGAATACATTAATATTGAAACATGTCACCCACATCCGAGTGGCCTCCTGCTTCCTGAGTTTTCTCTTTCTCAATTATTTCATTGAATTCCTTCATTTGTGCATCAATAGCAATAGAAGATAACGCATTTGCATTCAGAGTAATATTACTCTCCACCCCTATGTTGGCAAGAAGGTTTTCCAACTTATTGCCTTCCCAACAAATATGTTTGAAATTAACTGCTCTGTGTGCTCTAAGCCAATCTTCAACTAGTTCCAGTCTTTTGGCTAGTCTCCAACTATTGCCAATTTTGCTTGAGGGAGTCCCTTGCATCATTTTGTTCATCATATTTATTAATATTTGAGAGTCGCTTCAATGATGAGAGGGAAGAAGCCATGAGAGTGAGCTAAAAGGAGCTCTTGCCATAACAAATTCAAGCTCCACTGAGTTATTAGAGTCCCATCCTTTCAAGCCTAGAAATGTTAGAAGGGGGACTCCTTTATGATCTCTAAAAATTCACCCAAACCCATCTTTACCTGGATTTCCTTTTGAGGCTCCGTCAAAATTCAGTTGAAACATATTCTGAGGAGGAGGGGTCCATTTGTCTGTTATTGTACTTTTTGCTACAGTTTTATCTGATATCATCAAATCTTGATTCCATTGTAGATTCCAGCTGTCCCAAATAGTCTTTTCCTGTGGCAGTGAGGGAAGGTCGTTGTCATGCCAAGTTTGGAGTAGAAGAGTTTCCTTGAGGTTTTGACATACATTATTCCAGATGATCTCCATAGGTGTTGATTGATTCTTGAAGATGCATTTGTTCCTCTCCTTCCATATAGTCCACATGAGAAGGCTGGGTATAAGCTTCCATAAGGAGTTAAGAACATTGCTCTTATAAGGATTACTTACCCAATTGCGAACAGTGGTGGGGATGTCTTCCCTGATTCTAATTTCCCTTTGGCATTGAAAACTGACTTTTTCCCAGAGTTGATGAGCCAGAGGGCATGTGTTCATGAGATGCAAGGTGGTTTCTTCTTTCTGTTTTCAATTGGGGCAAATGGAAGGTCCATGAAATTTTCTCTTCCATAGATTATCCCAGGTGAGGATTTTGTTCTGACAAAGAAGCTAGAGGAAAGTGGACACCTTCGGCCATAAGTTGGGAGACCAAATAGCTATCCAAAGTGGATCTTTGAATGCAGATTCTTTTATGATTATGTTGTAGGCTTCTTGCATATCGAACATTCCCCTGTCCTTATATCCCCATCAAAGTACGTCCTTCTTTTTTGAATATCTTATTTTCCAATTGGAGAGTTCTGATCCCAAGGTTTGTTGATCAGGCTCTAAGCCATTCCGAATGATGTGATCAAGATTAACACATTGCCTGAATCCATGCGATAAGGTAGGTTTCTAGTATTGATTGATCTTATCGAACCTGTGAGCTTCCCAGTTGGGAATTTGGTGGGGGTTAATCAAATCTTTTAGTCTATGCTATTGCTGCCAAGAATCTTCCTATAATCTAGCAATAATGCCATCCCTAACCTCCCAAAAGTTATGCTACTGAATTAGATTTTTATGTTGCTTTGCTGCATTCCAGACTAGTGAACCTGTACTAGTTTCAGTGCGTCAGATAAGTTCCTCAACAGGTCTGTTATTAGCATATTTGGTTGTCCATAAAGTGGCCCAGAGAGTGTACAGTGCTGTGAGCCAGTTCCACCAGATGTGAGCTCCCATAATAGCATTGTTATGATGCAGGTCGCGAAGCCCAGTACCGCCAAAGTGCTTGGGAAGACATACTTTTTCCCATTTAACTAGAGCCCATTTGCATTTCTATCCTGAATTACCCCATAGAAAGGATCGTCGAAGCTTTTTCATGTCTTTGAGAACCCATTTGGGTGATGCTAGGATCGAGAAGAGATAAAGTGGCATAGCTTGAAGCATTGATTTGATTAAGACTATGAGACTAGGAAAGTTGAGGGATCTATGGGTCCAAGAAGAGAGAGGAGCTTCTAAGTTTTCAAGGAGCAGATTCCAGAAAGAGTGTTTCAGGGCCACATCAGTCAGGGGAGCCCCCAGGTAGTTTGAAGGAAGAGTGGCTATTTGGAAACCCATGATTCTAGAAATGGAGGCTTGGGTAACTGCAGGGGTGTGAAAGAAGAAAATTTGGGATTTTTCTAGGTTTATAGAATCTCCAAAGGCAACTGAGAAATTGTTTAATAGATATTTTGACTTACGAGCTTCTTGGACCGAAGGATGCCCATAAAGCCTGTTATCATCCACAAATTGTTGATGGGTGAAGGGAGGGAGTTGGGGAAGGAGAGGCCTCATAGTTGCTGTGCATGAAGTGCATCTTTGATACATCTACCCAGACCTTCCACCATGATGACAAACAGAAAGGGAGATAAGGGATCTCCTTGATGAATACCTCTTGAAGGATGAAAGGGGAGGGAAGGGATTCCATTGATAAGGATGGAGAAGAAGGTGGAAGAAATGAGACTCATAACCCATCTAACCCAAGGTGGGGAAAAACCAAAGGTAGTTAGCATTTTTTGAATGTAAGTCCAGCTTAGACTATCGAAGACTTTAGATGGATCTATCTTAAGTAACATACCTTATTTTTTATGCTGTTTCAAAGAGTGGATGATCTCATGTGTTAGGATAATGCTGTCCGTGATTTTCCTGCCCTCCACATACCTTGATTGCGCTAGGGAGATAACTAATGGTAGCAACGGTTTAATCCTTGGAGCTATGACTTTGGAGACTATTTTGTAAAGGACGTTGCACAGTGCTATAGGCCTAAATTTATCAGGGGTTATAGACTGTGCTTCTTTAGGAATAAGGGTTATAAAAGTGGCATTCATAGATGGAAGCATCCATTGTGTGGCTCTAGATTCTTCCACTACTTTCCAGACCTCCAATTGATCATTTCCCAAAAGTTGTGAAAAAAGTTAAAGGTAAACCTGTCTAGACCTAGCGTGTTTCCTTCTTTTAACTATTAGACTGCCTTTTCCACCTCCTGTAAGGTAGTTGGCTTGAGGAGCAACTAATTATGTTCCTTAGTAATGATCTTAGGGATGGATTGGATTGTTTTATCAATGGTATCCATCCGATCTATTTGAGTCTCATGATGAACCTTCTTGAAATATGTCAGAAGTTGTTGTTCTATAGCTATGTGGTCCTCTACTTTTTCTCCTTGGCTATTTTTTATATGGGTAATGGTGTTGATCATTCTCCTTTGAATCGTAGAGTGGTGAAAAAACTTTGTATTTTTTCACCTTCCTTCATCCACCTGACCCGCGATTTTTGCTTCCAAAGAACTTCTTCTTGCTTGTCTCTTTCCAAGATTTGAGATTGCAGGCATGTTTCCTACTCCGATAGCTGCTATGTTCATCCTTTGATGATGATTTTTTGTTGCAGTTCTGTCACTGCTTTATTTAGAATGGCTTCTGCCTGGTGAATGTTCCCAAAAGTAAATCAGTTCCATTGTTTGATGTGGAATTTGAGATTTTTTAGCTTCTGCTAAAATTGGAACATTTTTTATCCCTCCAAGGGTTTGAAGCTTTCTAGATCGTGTTGACGAAGTTATTGAAATCTGGATGTGACAGCCAGAAGGCTTCAAAGCGAAAGGGCGATGTGCTGTATTGCCTGGTCTAGTCCATTGGAGTGCGATTGGCCAATGATCAAAACCTATGAGGGGCAAAATTGAAGCGGAGAGGTCTCCGCTTAAATGGATTGCATTGTTAGAGAAAAGGAATCTATCTAATCGTGAGGCGATTTGATGAGGGTCCACTCTTTTATTGTTCCATGTAAAAACTCCATTATTGAAGGCAAGATCAATAAGCTAGTTGTTTTGGATGAAGTCCTTTAGATGAAAACTTTCCTTATCTAGTCTACTTCTTCCTCCCCTTTTTTCCTCCAATTTGGTGATCATGTTGAAGTCTCCCCCCGTGATCCAGAGTGGGTAGGTCCTTGCAGTGTTGATTATTGATAGAGTATTCAGAATGTCTATCTTCTGAATAGATTCCTGAGGAAGGTAGACATTTGTCAAATGCCCATGGATATTGGTTCCTGTTATATGGAACGAAGCCTGAATGAAGCGCTTGTTTGCGTGCATGTTGGAGAGCGTGATTTTCTGTGCATTCCAGATGATTGCAAGGCCTCCTGATGCACCTAATGCATCCACTGCTATTGTAGTACAACCTGGCCAAGCTTTGGCCATGGTTTTTTCCAGAGTTCTTGAATTACACCTGGTTTCTTGTATGAAGAAAATGCTTTGCTTTTCTTGCTATATCATGCTTTTTATCAATCTGTGCTTCCCAGGGATGTTAAGCCCTCTAATGTTCCATGAGATGAGCTTCATGATGAGATATTAGAGAGGGTGGTATAGTACTTCATGAGCTTGGAGTATCTTCCCGATTCCACTAGCATTTCCCCAATGCTAATGGTTCATTGGAGATCTGTTTTTCTTCCTCTCTTCTTATTATCTTTGTTGAGGATTTTTTCATCCCATTGACTTCCAGGTTGTATTCCAAGGTTTCGCTGTCTCTGAGCTCTTGACAAAATTATTTCCAGGTTGTCCAATTGTCTTTCTAGAATCTTGTCATAACTTTTTGTTTTACAGGCTTGCTCTAAGCCTAGAATATCCAAGTCTCCTATATCTATGATTTTTGGTTCCTCTTCCATATTCTGGGTTTCATTTCTTTCTTCTGTATTTCCCTTTGTATCCTTCAAAGTGGTCTACTCATTATCCACCTCCATAATTTGAGTGATCCAGGAGGGAATGTTGTTGGGAGAGGGAGAGCTAGGGTCGATGATCTACTTTGATTTCTGAGGGATCTCTGTGCTGGTAGAGGCTGAGGGAGCTTTTGATTTAGGCGACTCCTTGGAGAGAGAAAGGGAATCAAGGTTGTCCAGATCTGGCTGAGCTAGGGACTTGAAGCTGTTCCTGGTACTTGGTCTAGGGGGATTATCAACAAAGGTCTTGGGATTAGATCCCGATTTTCTGAGATTCTTTCGGCGATGGGAGACCTTGGCGAATCCATTAGTGTCTAATTTTCTAGAAGGAGGAGGGGATGTGGTTTTCAAGTTGGATGGGAAATTGCAGAATAGATGTCCAAGAGCATGACATTTCCTACAGCGGAATGGAACATGTTCATATTCAATAGATTGGATCCATTCAAAATCGTCATGAAAAAGACTTACCACATCCGGCAAGGCATTGCTGAGGTGCATATAGACTCATATACGCGCATATGAAGTGTATCTTCTGAGCTTGGTCTCCGCTGCAACCTTGACAAACTCACCAAGACCGTTGCCTATATCTTCTAATGAGGCCTCATCCCAACACTCCAAAGGGAGGGAGTAAGGGCGGATCCAGACCGGTGCCCAACTGAGATCTTCTTTATTCGAGTTGAATCTCTCAACTCAATCTCTAAGATACAAGCCAACAATATTGAAGAAATACAACCCTCCATCAATGATTCTATTTCTATCCTCTAGACAATTGAAAAACGCTGTAAAGAATACTTTAGGGCCTAGCTGCAGGGTTATATGACCTTTCGACTTCCATTTCACTGCAGTCCATCCCTGCAGCAATTTTTCTGTGGGCCAAAAGCTAATAAACTTCCCTATCAAAGCATGATCCTTCATATATTGGATTTGTGTGTTAATCCTACAGCTGGGTAGCTCGATCTTTGGTCTTGTGGCTACAACTGGCTTGCATGTGGTGGAAGTCACTTTGGGAACTTTCTTAACTGTTTCTTTATCCCCTTGAGAGTCTTTTCCTTCTTCTGTTTCCTCGTGGACTATTTGTTTGCAGGCTTCCTCTTGCATTGGAACCTGTTTGTTGTCATTTGGGGGAGGCTCTGTGCCCTCCCCTGAGGTTTTCTCATGATTCGCTCCCCTCCTTTGTCCATTATAGTTTGTCTTATTGTTGTAAGAGTTGGTAGGCTTTACTGCAAAGGTTGCAGGCCTGTCATTGCAGTTTAGACCAGAACCCTAGCTGCCATGAACGCGTGCGGCCGCCTTCCTCGACATACAAATTCTGTTAAAAAAATCATAAAAAACCAAACTCATAAATAGCTAATTTATTAACCTCTATGGGGTTTTACCCTTAATAAATATCTGCCACTTGATTTTTGGTCACCTTTGGAGTAATTTATTTACTCGTCCTTAGTTTTCATTATTTTTTCTTTAATCTATATATAAGTGTATCTCCCCTATATATTAAAACTAACATTCTTGAAATTTCCTTAATTGATTCTTTAAAACTAACATATATATATATATATAGATTTAAAATTTCCTTAATTTGGTGCTAGAAAGTGACATTGTATTGAAATTATTTGGTGTTCAAATACACCAAGTAAACTGAACTAACTTATTAGATGTACTAATGTAAACGCAATTAAAAGAGGTACAATTATGTTAGTGATCAAATTCCACTTGCTAATAAAATTTTGGAGAAACAAATGAAGTAAATCTTTGTGAATGGGAACATTTTAAGGATGGAAGTTTATCTTAAAATTTAAAAGGCTTGGCTAATTTTAATAGTCCCTAATAGGCAAATTGTGAAATATTGGTCATATTATTTTAAAAATATTACATTTCTAATGACTTATAAAATTTCGGTGAATCTTACTAGCATCTGATATGCAAATTGTCAAATGTATTGTTGTAAAAAAATTACATTTTTTATTTTTTTATATTATTCTCTATAAAATTTTGGTGAAATGTAAGGTCAAATAATTTTGTATTATAAAAAATTGGTCTAAATAATTTAAAAAAAAAATTGATAATATTTTTTTGGAAAATACCTAAAGAAATAGCCCACTGCTAATATTAGTCTTTTTTTAAGAAAATATGAAAATTATTCAAATGTATATTTTAGTATGGGAAAGAAAACCTGATTCTTTGTATTGAATATAGTAGAGAAGAAAATCACAAAAATAATAATACTGTTATAGAGAATGAGCTGCACGTATAGCCATTGAGCGCTCTACTTAAGAAGGTTGTGATGTGTTTGAGGTTTTTTCTTTAAAAAGTAGCGCTCTGTGATAGAGGAAATGATTAATGACAATACAGATGAGGTACCAAAAATATTATAGCAAATGCCTCAAGACTCCGAATACACTTGCGTCACATTCACCGAACTCGTATAACCCATGAAAGGCCCAAATTACATTTGAAGTTTTCATAGGGAATGTTGCTCATGTTTTGCAATTGGATTAATATCTTTCCAAAATGTGCATGATAATATTATAATTACATATTTTTAAAAATCGTGTAAATGAATATAATTTTCTTTTTCTTATGTGGTTATTGGATTAACCAGTGACCTGACTTGGAGAATGTTGACAGAAGTAGAACACGAATTTTAAAAAAACTGGACTTGACGGATTAAAATAACCCACGAAACTAATAAGTACCAATAACTTATGTAAATATTAAAAATTATTTATAAATATAATTACTATCATAATTTTCAATTACATGATTCGAGATTTCACATTGATTGCTGGACATGACGTCTTAATGTTGATATATTCGATGAAAAGTAACAGAGATTCAGAGCAAAAGTGCCATGCAATATACGTTTGGACGGGAAATATGGGTTGAGATTGAAAAATTAAAGCAAAGTATGGTAAGAGATATTGGCAAAGAGATAGAAGGAAGAACGAGGTATAAAACTTGTGCACATGAAATATAATGATTTTATCGAGCCATATCATCAAATATGTCAACATTTTGAAAGGTAAGTGATAAGGCATATATATTTAAATTATCACATACACACTTCCAAAGTGTATGGGGGTGCATCCATAATTTTTTATCACACCACCCCCTCGAGGGGCTGGACATCTCAACACCCCAAATGAGGAGGAGTCATGTTAACTGTCACCACATGGTTAAGAGGATTCATATGTTAAAAATATTAATGCCTCCCACTTTATGTGCACCATTTTAGCACAATTGAAAACTATGAAGCTCATGTTGTCTTAGTAAGATAGATGGAATAGAGTCATAGACCATTGTGTCATTTGATTAGTAAGATTGTTGGAAAGACCATTGTGTCATTTGAACCATACATGGAAGGTCAAAATGATGTTTGAAATAGTTCCCATCAAAATGTACAATACATCTCAAATGTTGAAGTAGTTGAAATCAAAATGTACAATATATCTCAAATGTTGAAATAGTTCAAATCAAAATGTACAATATATCTTAAATGTTAACCTTGTGTAATAAGAAAGTAAAAATTTTCCGAAGTAATAGAATTCTATATTTCTATTTTTCCATTAATTATTATTTAATATATTATATATTATAAGTATATATATATATATATATATATATATTAGAATTTAGAAAGACAATTTTATAATATAATTTATTGATGGAGTATTTATAAAAATAATAATAAACTAACAATATTGATGATCATAATTGTTTATTTGTATTTTTATCAATAAATTTATGGAGTCATATTTTCATAATAATTAAAGAATTAGCATTTATAATATATAATATAGGTTTTTGTGATTGAACTTTCAATACTGTATGACTCTTTATTACCATGTGACAAAAGTGAAGACGTGTAAACATTATTAACCAAGAAAAAATATAAGATATAAATAATGTAAGAAATATTCAAGAATAAGAAGATTCTTGAAATTATAATATTTATTTTTATTAGTATGAAAGATTATTTACATATACAATAGCAAGCATTTGAGTAGCTAGAGAAAACAATTTATATAAATCATGGTTATGGCATGCTATTCATATCCTTGATAATGAATTAATGGAGGCATACTCTTATGGGCACCTAAGAATTTGTTCATGTTATGAAGGATGGGGCCCTTATATATAGACCTCTAAGATCAAACTTTAAGTTCTATATAATCATCGTTTACCATGAAACCAAAGTGATAGTAAATAAATGCTATCAATTATAGAAAAATATAGGATGGAAATAATACACAACATATTCTAGAGAATTGGTTTACTCATGTCTATTGGCTTGAAATCTTGTTCACATATAATAACTAAAGTATATTTGGGTACCTAGAAATAACAATGAATACAAAGCAAGTTACTATTTTAGTGTGTTATTGATATTAATTTCAATGAAATAATTGTGTGTCCCCATGGGCACTAAAGAATTAGTGTGTGTGATGCAAAATAGTCCCCTTCTATTAAGATCCTAAGGTCAAGCCTTAAGCACTATAATATTTGATTTCCATTGAACAAAAGGGTTAGTATATAAACACTATTATTTATGGAAAAAAGTAGGATAGAAAAAATGCACAAAACATTCAATAACAAGAGGATTATAGGAATTAGTTTGATAATTTTCATTAACATCAAAGATTATTTATAAATATAATAATACATTATTTGAGGCTTCTTTCCTTATATCCTTAGCATCTACAACTAGCCTTTATTGGATTCATTAATTTGACAACAAAATAAATTACATATAATATCAAAGGAAGGAAGACAAGATATGGAGGAAGAGATTTACATTGAAAATTGACATATTGAGAACGTTGCATTATAAATAACAATACATAGTTAATAAAATGATTGTATCCTATATTTAAGAAAATATGTTACCATTATATTCGTTAGAAAAATTCCCTTAATTAGAAGGATAAAAACATGATTTATTGTAATATGAAGAACAAAACTTTGCAAACAACCTAAAGGGAAAATCCTAGGCTAAGAGTTGAGTTGGTGAAAGAAATATGTTCCTTAGTTTAGTTGGTACATCCTTTCATGAATCCCATATGTTTCTCATAGAAAGTTTTATTTATTAATGGGATGCTTCCCTAGAAAGTTTTTGTGAGCTCACCATTTCAAATACATTTACAAGTTATTTTCTTAGTTTTCTATTCCAAAATTAGGAATGGTATGAAAATTGTGTTATAAGTTTAGGGCATTAAGACTACCAAAATCTAGACCATTTCAAAAATGGACTCAAACAAACACATAGATCATCAACCTCCAACCTTGTCTTACTAGTTCTTCATCAACTTCATTCCATTCCCTACCAACTCTCTCGTTATAACTAAATGTTTTCTTAAACTTGCCAACTCTTGAACACAAGCCAACCTAAATCTCATTTTGTGACTTCACACTTGTAGGCTACTAAATTGCCTAATAATTAATACTTATGTAGGTTGGTTGCAACTTCCCTACTATCGAAAGTTTTAGAACTAACAATTTATATCCCTCTCACATTTCTTTATTTTCCAAATGTGTGTCTGTATGCCACAAATTTCCTCACTTATCTATTTCCTTGTACCAACATTTGGTCCTTTGTTTGACTATCTATTTTCCATGCACAAAATTTCCATATCCATATTTTCTTGTTGTAACTATTACTTATGAACATTAAATTTTGCATATGTATTTATTACACAGACCCTTTATGTTGTGCTTGTATATGAATAAACCTTCTTTGGTCAAATCTATGTCGATACTCTAAGTAATATTAATAGTCTAATCTTTTACATCAAATTCCCTTTTGTAAATAAAATCTACGTTTTCATGTAACTCTCATTCATTCACCTTCATTGTTTCATCTATCCAATGTATCTACTTATACTACACCTTTCATCCCTCACGTAACCCCAAACACTAGAAATATCACCTTCTCCTTTTCACCTTACTTTTTATGCCTTAATGTTTAACTTACAAAATCTTTAATACTTACTTTCAAAAGGGAAAATTCATTAGTATATGATTCTATTCTTACAAAACCAAACACTTCTTGCATATTGCAAAATGCATCTTAAAACCTTTCCATTTATTGTTTTCTTAATCTCCCCAATCTTAAACTTGAATTGACACTGCTACAAAGAGGCCATGTTAATGCAAATGATTATTTAGGAAGCTTATAAGGATTGCATTTTTTTAAATGAATCTCATATAGCTAAAAGGAATTTAAGACATCACAAAAATAATTATAATCAATAAATATAAAAAAAATTTAAAATAGAATGTTCTCTAAGCAAACATTTAAATATATTTTATTTTATTCTAGTTTATTCTTCATAATGACCTAATTGTAAAAAATGAATTTTAGTGAAAAATAGAATAACAACAATATATTATTTGTGGGAATTATAAAAGAATCCCAAACAATTTAGTAAAGTACACACTATTCTCATTCACATTTTTATAGACTCATCTAAAAATAAATAAATAAACACATCACATCAACATCAACATCTTCATTTACAAAGTGACAAGAGGTTTTTGGGAATCTATCATCACCACAAATCTCTCAATCAACCATTCCACAAATCTCTCTAGACATCTATGGCACCAAATATGTGGTCTGCCAATGGGCCTTAAATGAGCAAGGTTGTATATGCCCACGGTTGGATTTTGGGATGCCAGTTATCCAACTATGGGCATATAGAGCCCTAACTCATTTAATGCCCAAGCTACTTGTTTTCATAGTTAAATGAGTTTGGACTATATATGTCCACGGGTGGTTGTATATGCCCACCCTTGGATTTTGGTAAGCCAATTATCCAATGTAAGCATATACATCCCGGCTGATTTCATGTCTATTTCCATGCTTTATATTTGTTTATCTATTAATAACTTAATCATTTATATTGCATGAATGTCAAAATAGTGGTTATAAGATGGGTGAATTTCAACCCTTTTTATTTATTTTATTTTTAAACTAGAATAAAAAATCATGTTTTAAAACAAACAAAATGTAAACTTAGATATATATATATAGTATATTTATCTATTTACTAATATATTATTATTAATATATATATATTAAATATTATATATTAAATTTGGAAAATATAATTCTCAAGGTGGATCAAAATATTTTCATTATCAAGACCAATGTTTTTTTAGTGGTTTGAGTGTGGATGGAGCACCTGTCTTAAAAGTTGGAAGACTCCAAAGAATTACATCTTTCACTTTGAATCTCACTCAATAATTTTGTATAATGAATATAAATCTGATACAGTATACTTAACAATTTTTAAAGTAAAAATTCAATAGGTCTAATATATTACATTTAAATTTTTTTGTTATTCATTTTTATTAAGTTAAAATGATTATTATAAACTTTTGTTTTGAAAATAAATAAAGTAAATGGCCACCTAATATCTTTTTTATTTAATAGATAATACAAAGTGGCCCGACACTCAATCACAACTCAGTTATTCTTAACAATGAGGGTGATTAATACCTGTCACTTTCAATTTTCAACTTGATTACAAATCTTGCTTTAAAAAAAATATAATTTTGAAGGAATTTAGAATAAAATAAAATACATAGTGAATCTTAAGACTGCATTAATTCTCTCTCATTCTCCTCTAATTCTCTCACCTAAATAATATACATTAATTCTCTCATAAAGGCATGTACTTTTGCTTACAATATAAAATCTCCCTTGCTAAATATTTTAAACGTGACATCATAAACATTCGCCTTCATAAAGATTTGAAACGTGACATCGGAAAATGCAACCATTGTATTGGGCTGGCCAAAGAAAATTCATTTAATATTTAATTCATTCAATTGGACTGTGTTGGACCGAGCAAATTCTTAATACTTACGCCTCCATATTTTCACAACGCTCCAACGCAATATTATGGTCACAACGCTGCTCATGTTATGACGACTGAACTGGTTTCCCACAGATTCTGTATGCAGCGACTCTTCACACACTGTCAGGTATACCACTCCACCACGGCCGCACGTACAGGCTTCACTTCAATTTACAGCGTTGGCACCAAGGTGGAATTCAACTTTTCAGATTTCAACGCAACTTTCACAGCGCAGATTTTGAGGAGAGGACAATATTGCAGTTCAAAATTCAAACTGCAATATTTTCTTCTCGTGCAATCTTGGCCACGCGTTCTCTGGGACAGACGGAGCAAATGCCCGCACCAGGCTCAGGTGCACTTGGATGCTTCCCGCAAACCCTGAGTTTCTTCCCAGTTCATTGATCTCATGCATGAGGAATTGGAACAAGATTTATTTGTAAAGGGAGTTGTGTTTAGTGTGATTGTGAAATCTTGATTTGTGTTATTTAAACTGGTTTTTTTGACTCTATATGGATTCAGCACCTTGAAAAACTTTAGCGCTTGGATTGTGTAGGAATTATCCATCAAACTTTTAATTTCAATAAATTCCTTCGGATTTTAGAAAATTACACTGAAAAAACCACCAGAAAAATTTCCAATAGCACTAAAAACAACTCCTTTGTAAAGTTGTTATTTTAACTAAATTCATTTGTAAAGTTTTTATTTTGAGTAATAGATGCTAGCTGAAAATAAGTAATTTGTTAATGGATATTAAATGAGGAGAATTTGGATAACTGGTCTGCTAAAATCCAATGGTGTTTATATATAGCATTGACAAACCATACATTTATTATTCTCGACAAACCACAGGTTTATTATCCTGATCTAATGCCCAGTAACATGCTATTTATTTTCAACACATTAATATGGGTAGTGTAAAAAGGCTTCGTTTTGTCCCGAAAGTAATGGAAATTCTGACTATATTTTAAGAAAATTCTGCAACAATAAAACAACAAATTTGATTCTCAACTATATTTACTTCAATTTAAAATGAAAAAAACAAAAACAAAATTAAATTAAAAAAAAAAACGATTAAAATACTTTATATGAAATACAAAATTTGAAATTTGATTATCAACTTTATTTACTTCAATTTAAAATGAAAAAAATAAAAACTAAATTAAAAAAACAAAACAAAAAAGAAACCATGGTTGAACACTTTGTATCAAACACCAAATTTGATTCTGATTCCACCAAAAAAAAGGTTGAATACTTTGTATCAAACACAAAATTTGATTGTCAGAAATTCAACTCTATTTATTCCAGTTTAAAATAAAAATATAAAAACCAAATTCAACTCTATTTACTTTAATTTAAAGTAAAATTAAAAAAAACTAAATTTCAAAAAACCCAAAAACGGTTGAATACCTTGTATCAAACACCAAATTTGATTCTGATACACCAAATTCTATTTTGATTCTGAATCACTTAGAAGAGAGAAATTGAAATGGGCCAATTCACGACTCCATTGAACTCATAAAGATTTAATTCAAAACTTCATTGAACTAATAATGATTATTTTGTGCATGTCAGATTCAAGAATTAAAACGTTTTATTCCCTTTATCAAACACCAAATTTGATTCTGATTCATCAAATTTGATTTTGATTCTGAATCACTTAGAAGACAGAAATTTAAATTCGCCCATTCACAACGTCATTTAACTAATAATGATTAATTTGGGTATCTCTGATTCAAGATTTATTTGGGAAATATTATTCAATGTATTATTTTTTTAGATGTTTTGAATCAAATATTTTTAAATTATGAATTTTAATTATTAAGTTAAAATATTTATAAAAAAAATCGATATAAAAAAATTCAAAAAATATTAGTAAAAATTATAAAAATATTTTTAATTAAATAATAATTATTTTATAGATTTTAAATTTATTTTATCAGATGTATAATCTTTTATGAATAGTTTAATTTGTGATTAAAGTAATGTGATTCTAAGAAATTTAAGATCCAAATTCATCATGGTACTATGGAGGCAAACTAAGGTCTTCAACTATATAATATATATATATATAAAATTCAATTTAAAAAATAATTTATTATAATGTCCCAATTTAATATCAGATTAACTTATTCCACCATAAATATTTTAAATCAACTTTGGTTTATCGGACCTAAAGAAACAAATTATTTAGTTTGATTTAAGATTTTATTCTTATGCTCAAAAAGCTTGGAGAGAAGCCTCTCGAGCTTACTGTAATTTTGACAACTTAAAAGGCTAGGAAGGTCAGTGTTGCAACAAAGATTTTGAAATTGATATCTAATGTGGTTGTACGCCGCGAACTCTAAGAGGAATTGATTTTCATCCTCGATGTTCGTATTCTCACAGAGATGGCAGAACCTTTCCATCCATGGTGTTTTAGGAACTACCCAACGACCCGTTTCACTATGGAACTCATGAGAGTTCATTCTAATCTTGGATATATTAATTTTCTTCTTTGAGCTAGATAAAACAGAGAGATAATTTTGATCTTCTAGGGTGGGGTTGATGACCTCCTTATAATATCTCACACCACATTTTTTCTTTGAACATAGAAGTAACAATATTGTTAATGTTATTAATGTTTTGCAATGCAACATTCTCGCCAATATACCAATAGTTTAACCAGGCCCTGATGACTTTATACTAGCCTCGTTTGAGCCTTAGGTGGTTTTGGCTGGAATTTAAAGCTAGCTTAGGAAGTCTATGATCTCTTCTGTTATTGAGTTTGTGCTTGTACAATAGAAGCCTAGTCATAGCTAGGCTCTCAATAGGGTAAAGACCCACTTCTATAAAGAGAATAGGATAGGGTGTGTTGCTTTTAATTTTGAGGTTATACATTATAAAACGCTTTTGGATTTGCTCAATCTTCCTCTAGGATTCTCTAGAAATGCTACAACCCCAAACCTGACATCCATATAAGATAACCGGAGTGACTAAAGTTTCAAAGAGGAACTTCTTTCTATCCCACATTACGAGCTTTGTCGTTTTACAATTATTTTTAAGACCAAATTAAGTTTTCCATCCTCCGTTAATCATTTTCTCAATGCTATAGTTCCAATTGAATTTTTAATATGAAATTATCTCGCAATAATTTAATATGAAATTGACTTATTCAAACTTAAATATCCTAAATCCTAATCAAATTATCTTGTTATTTTCAGTGTTTGGAACAATGAAGTGGAATATAATCTTAGAAGAATAAATTCATAGTTTTACAATTTGGATGAATATTTGATTTACAATATCATTATAACTAGTACAATCATATTAGGACATGGTATTGATATATTTTTATTAGCATTTTTTTTATTAATAGCTTTATGATTTTATAAACTATTTTTTTATAAAGGCAATTATTCATATGATAGCTATTTGTTATTTGATAATTTGTATAATAATTTCATAATTCTATTAGGCAAAATTGAAAAATAAAAATGTATTCTTTTTATTATTCGATAATTCAAATATGAAGGAATGAATGAGATTTTAAATTTTAGTAGACTAAAAATAGCTTGGAGATTAACTTTTATGTTTTGGACTTTCGCAATTCAATCATTTTTTTATTCAAATTAATGATGAGTTCACCCATCCTTCTCCCAATCCCTTAGTTGAAAAGACAATGCCAGCGAACACTTGTTAACATATTATAAGCACTATCCCTCAAAGATCACATTCCAAAATATTTTTAATATTTTATTGCCAAAGTAATACACAATGGTTCTTCTCAAATTTCATTAGGTCTTTACTACAGGTAAATGTTACCTTCAAAATATTTTTGTTTGTTTGTTTGTTGGAAATGACAAAACTAACTAAATTCTAGGTAATTTCACAAAAATAAATGTTAAAAGATAAACAAGTACATCAAATAACTTAAATAATACTTTTATACTTGTATTAAATAAAAAATAAACATAAATTTAAAAATACAAAATAATAATAATAATAATAGTCTAAGAGCGGACCTCAAGTTTTATAGACCAAGGTTTATATTCTATATCGGCTTCGGGAAGTGGTTGACTGTTGAGCAAGTTTCTGATGCGATGTTGCGACAACCATTAGATCAAGAACCAGATCGACAACGGAGATTTAATCGCAAATCGCATTTGATAAAAGACACTGGTCAACGATAAGCCCAGATTTGCGATATTGCAATGAGCCAAGGTTTGCGATGTTGCAATGGACTATGGACTGTCAAATCAAAGGATTGATCGAACAACAGAGGTTAACTCTTGCATTTCGTAGGAATCAAGTGTTGGCGGCTGGCAGAAATTGCTATGTGTGATAAGCCGAGAATGTGATGAAGAGTCGACCGTTGGATCGTGAAGCTGATCAACGATGGAAATTTTGTTTTTGTGTGTAATGTTTTGGGTTTTTTTGACCCTGTTATTTGTTTATCATCAACTGGTTTGTCTTTTGCTCGTCTTTACACTTGTAAAGACGTGTACCATATGTAATCTTTTTTAGATTAATTAAAAACTCTACTCTTACTTACCAAAATAATAATAATAAAATAAAAAAATAAAATTAATCATATTAAAAAAATACCTATCAACATAATAGACCACATTATTCATGTCTACTGCGCTCATGGTGTCATCCAAAATGTTTGAAAAAATTAGTAGTGCTCATGAAAAACTTTTTGATGGTGCGGGCAGAGCAGGTACTCCCTCGCTATTTTTAGGTCCAGATTTCATATTTTTCAGAGTATTTTAGAAGACTAGGCTAGTATATATACTAGGCTGGTATTTTAAGGTCATCCAAAAAGTTTGAAAATTGTAGTAGTGCGCATGACAAACTTGTTAATAGTGAGGGCCGCGCAGGTACTCCTTAGGCTATTTTGACGTCGAGATTTCATATTTTTCAGAGTATTTTGGTTGCCATTTGGACAATGTCGACGGTAGCGTGTAAATTTAGTTTCAATGAAAGTATGTGTATGTTAATTTGGTATGATCTTAATTAAATTTAATGGTATAAATTATAATGTTAATTATTTGACTAGCCAAATCATATTTATATTAATATAAATGTGGTTAATAAATTATTAATTAAAAATAATATGATATAATAATAATATATAATAATATAAAATAATAAATAACTATTTAAAATAATTTTATGATGATCATGATGGTGGTGGTTAATGTCTATTGAGATCAAACTTTGGTATATCACACTTAAAGAAACGAATTATTTAGTTTGATATAAGATTTTATTCCTATGTTCAAAAAGCTTGGAGAGAAGCTTCCCGAGCTCCCTGTAATTTTGGCAACGTAAAAGGCTAGGAAGGTCAGTCTTGTAACAAAGATTTTGAAACTGAGATCTAATGTGGTTGTACACGAGGCACTCTAAGAGGAAGTGATTTTCATCCTTGATGCTCGTATTCTCATAGAGATGGCAAAACCTTTCCATCCATGGTGTTTTAGGAACTGCCCAGCTACCCGTTTCACTATGGAGCTCATGAAAGTTCGTTATAATCTTGGCTATATTAATTTTCTTCTTTGAGATAGTTAAAACAGAGAGATACTTCTAATCTTCTAGGGTGGGGTTGAAGATCTCCTTATAATATCTTAATTTTCTTTTAGCTCCTAAATCTTTCTCACACCACAATTTTTTTTTGAACTTAAAAGTAATAATATTTTTAATGTTATTAATGTTTTTCAATGCAACATTCTCGTCGATCTCCTAATAGTTTAACCAGACCCTAGTGTCTTTATACGGGCCTCGTTTGAGTCTTAGGTGGTTTTGGCTAGAATTTAAAGCTAGCTTAGGAAGTCTATGGTCTCCTATGTTATTGAGTTTGTGCTTGTACAACAGAAGCCTAGTCATAGCTAGGCTCTCATTAGGGGAAAGACCCACTTCTATGAGGAGAATAGGTTAGGGTGTGTTGCTTTTAATTTTGAGGTTATACATTATAAAACGTTTATGGATTTGCTCAATCTTTCTCCAAGATTTTGTAGAGATGCTAGAACCCCAAACTTCACATCCATATAAGATAAATGGAGTGACTAACATTCCAAAGAGGAACTTCTTTCTATCCCACATTACGAGGTTTGTTGTTTTATAATTATTTTCCAAACCAAAATAAGCTTTCCATCCCCCATTAATCCTTTTCTCAATGCTATAGTTCCAGCTGAGCTTGTGATGAATATCGATTCCTAGGTACTTGTAGGAAGACACTTCCTCCATGTTACTATTGTCATACAGAAAGTTACCGTAAGTGTCCTTCTTGGATTTGATAATCATAACTTTTGTGTTGTGAGTGTTAACAATCATACCCATGGTAGAGAAAAAATCCTTCAGAAGTATAAGTTGCTTATCAAGATTAGATGGGCACCTTGTGAGAAGAAAAATATCGTCAACGTAGAGAACAAGGATGATGACTATCCAAGCTAAGATCGTGCCAGCACATCTTGCTTCCTATAAACAACCTTCTAGCTTGTCGATGAAACTTCCAAATAGGGTAGGGGAGAGGGGGCAACCTTGTTTGACTCTGATATTACACTTAAGATCTTTCGACCACCCCTCATTGTAGGGGTGATTTTAGGGGCGAATGTTCGTCCTTTGGCGAAATTAAGGGGTTTTAAATTTTTAGTGGGCGAATATTTTGTATTATAGTACATTTTTACAAATCACCTCAGATAGCCCACCTTATCTTAAGGGAGAGGGTAAAAAAGGTAAATTTAGCCCTTGAAATTAGGAGTTACAACCTTCCATTAGCCCATTTTCAAGAATACATTTTATTTAAGCGAATCCATTCGCCCATTTTCAAGAATAGGTTTTATTTAAGTGAATCATATGGGCCAAAGGCTCAAATACCATATTTATAAAAGAGGTATGGTAAATTAATAAAAATATAAATAAATGAGAGGTATGGTAAATAAATAAAGCATTTTTTATATTTACTCCATAAGTCACCTTATATACATGCAATGGTATAAACAAATAAAAATATAAGTAAAGTCGAGGTATGGTAAATAAATAAAACATCTTTTTATACTTACTCAAAAGGTACGGTAAATAAATAAAAATATAAATAAACTAGACGCATGGTAAATAAATAAAACTTCTTTTTATATTTAGTCCATAACCCTCGTTCTATTTATGAAGGCTCAAGAAAGATGTTTTATTTAAGTGAATCCTATGGGCCAAATACCATATTTGTAAGGTATGGTAAATAAATAAAAATATAAATAAACTAGACGCATGGTAGATAAATAAAACCTCTTTTTATATTTAGTCC
>APFE031321622.1:271789-290343 GCA_000404065.3 Pinus taeda
TGGACATAGACATAGTAAACCCTTGAGTAAATACACCTTTAAACGAATGCCTCCATTACCTAGAAGGTGTCCAATATCGTGTAACTAAATAAATGGAAACTATAGACTCTATTTATGCGCAACAAAGGAAATAAATTTTATAAAATTCAATATAAATACACAACACATGTTTAAATATGTGTAAATTTAATATATTACGATAATTTTATCTTATAAAATTTAGAGAAGAAATAACTAAATGTCTTTTAGATAGATAGAATATAGCTAGATATTGAAAATATATTTCTCTATAAATTTTAACTTAAAGTTTTATAAAGTCACATAGCAAAGAACATTTAAAAAAAATAAAAAAACATACCAATTAAACCTTTATTTATTAATTAGATAAAAATTAATTAAAAACCTAATTTTTAACTATTATAAATATAAGAAATGGCAATGTTTTAATGAGGCCCATGCTATTCACAAGGTTCAATATGCCTACAATGTGCGAAGGTATTTCAAATTTAGCAAACTACTTGTCACTTGCCAGCCATGAATTTGTCTTCTGAAATTTTGGCCTTTGATGTCTCTCCTCCTGAGATCAACATAGAGTACAATTTTCACTGCAAATGAAGAAGCATGAAAAACAAACGTAATAGGAGCTATGGGATGATATACTTATCTTTTATATTTTAAAATTATTTACTAGTTTCTCCAGCAACGTATTATGTAACGTATTATGTGACATTAATAGAATTTTCAAAAATTAAAAATACCATTTCCAAAGTATCGTTTTTAAAGATGGAAAAAAATAAATTATATCCATTGCTCTAACAACATATTATAAATACACCCCTCAAAGCCTTTGCATCCCTTAACAACAATGCAATTTCTCAAATACCCTATGGAACAACCACATTTCAGAGAAATAACGAAACACGGCATTGGCGCACCCTCATGCATCGAATCCTCTAGAATGTCCACTTGTAAACCAACAGAGCAAAGACACAAACCTCGAGATCGTTCAATCGAGGAGGTTGTGTCTTTTCCATCCAACAGTGGGGAGGCAAACACGCGGATAGGGTAACCACTACTTCTCCACTGCGGTCCCCTCATTAATCATTTGTTGCACTCAAGTTAGGGTTCTCTGTTGTGGAATTTCATGCCAACCCTTTTCTCACGGCCCCAAGGCTGGCCTCCTCGCCGGATTCGGGTAATTAAGTTTATCTTTCACAGTTTATTGACTCGTTTTCTCGTTGCACAGGGCTTTTGTCGCCAATTTTGGAATGTCGTCAGCTGACTTAGGTAATTTCAAAGGTTAACGACCTAGGGTTTCAGAGAAAATTGTTTTTTGTTTTCCCATCTCTATTTAGTCTGATGCGACCCTAACCCATCTCCATTTTATTTCTTTACAGGTCTCTTTCTCATGGATATCCACTATGCAACACTATTAACTGGTCTTCTGCAGTGTCGACGCCTACAGTGAAACAACGATAATTGTTGACTCTAGGGTCCCTTGATTTTCTGTCGTGGTTCTTTTGTGCTTATGCGATGTCTAAGTTGAAAAACCTTGGAATGACTACTATGGTTATGGTGGCTCCTCCCTATGCAAAGTCCAGCTACTGCTCATCTTGAAATCCTAGCAATTCTGTCATTACTTGGATTCCCACTTTCTCTTATCGGGCCGACCTCCTTGTTTTTACATCTGTGCTCTCAATCGAACGCCCAACATAACCTATACTCCAAGAAAGGGAAGGACGTTCTCGGCATCCAAAGGAGGTAATTTTACAGAACATGAACCTATGGTTTCTGAGTAATTTTTTTTGTTTCACCCTTTCTTTCTGGACTAAAGTGACCTTAATCCATCTCCCTCTTTTGTTTCTTTTCAGGTCTCTTCCCCATGGTTATTCAATGTAGAGTAGTGGCAACTGGTCTTTTCGATTTATGACACCTTTACGCTAAATACGACAAGTGTTGAATCCAAGTTCCCATGAGCTTCTGTTATGCTTCTATTTTCCAATTTGTATTGCTTTGCTTCCTATGCTAGGGGTTAGGTAAGACCCCTCGCAGATGACAAGGTAACAAATTTTTCATCTTGGTAAGGTAACAAAATTTTCATCTTTGTAATTCTATGGCTTCTGGCTTTACCACTATTTGAGCCTATGGCCATATTTGACACTCTTGGACCTGCCAAAATTCAACAGATCTTCCTCATATGAAGTCCCAATTAAACCTCACACTGTTTGGTGTCACAGTTCCATTGAAAACGATGGCCTTGTTGCTATTATCTTAGAGGTTTGACTTAGTTCTTATTTTTCAATAAATAAGAGTGTTATGCTTGTAACTTCAGAAAAGTGAGGTGAGTATGACTTGTGAGTGTGTGATGTAATTTTGTGTCGAGGTTCTCTTACTGTAAAAGGGGGAAGTAAAGTGAGCCTCTTGAGGAGAGGGAATAGTCCCAAACGCGAACAATAACAAGGGCTTTTCCAACATCCAACAGAATAGTCCACAACGGATGGGGTACTCATGAAAACCAAAGTTTAGGGGAAAACACGTACGTCATCTAGCAGAATAGTGCAGATGGGGTTGACGTCGTTAAAACCAAGAAAACACAAAGGTGGTCTATCTAATGTCTGATAATGTCTGATGAGTAGTCCACACGGATGTGACAACAATGATAAATAATACAACACATCTTCAATAATCTGAGTACTAGAATAATTGAAGTAGTTCAACTATTTTAGTATATGTTACAAAAACGTCCATTACAAATGTTTAAATAATAGTCTTACAAACAGATACAAAACATGCGTTAAAATGTGCTGGCCTGAGACAGGCTTTTGAATTAAGCGAAGGATCCAAGCCACATCTCTACACCATGCATCACTAGTCCTAGTAATGGGACATTGGAGCCGCTCCTTGCTTCTCAAGGAAGAAAATACAGACTCTCAAGGCTATGTGGGAGGAGCCAAGGTGAAAATTATTTTGCTCATACAATGAGGGGGTATATATAGCCAAAGGGGATAACTGACCCTTGTGACTCTTCAAATTCCCTCGTGACTATTTGACTTCCTATGAATTTTCAACTTACATGACTCTTCAACTTCATATGTGGGTCTCTTGGACTTCCACTTTACATTGCATTCATTACAACAAGTATGGCCCATAGTGATGATGTAGCATAGATGACTCATGGCACAACTCGATATGAAACTGTTGACATGTATTGGCTACCTATGGTGTATGTGTCAGTTATGTTGTTGAGTAATGAGTGTGCTCTAGGTGTACCATATCTTCAACTATGCATGACAAAGTGTGCGGGGTCTTTGATGGTCTTGATGTTCGATTGATGGTGCATGTGTATGTGTCTTCATCTCTTGTTGCTCGATGTCCTTCATGTGTTTGTCCAGCTGCGAGCAGGTCTTCTAGCATGTGGTCCTTCTTCATCCCAATTCGTCATTGTCCCATGCTCTATCCATGTACCTGTTTCTGCAATCACTCACGATGAGACGACATCAAATCCAAAAATATCTTAGTCTAACATGATGCATTACTTTCAGTTTCAATGTAGGTGGCTGGGAGAGGGACAAGGGACTCAATCTGCACAGAGCATAACTTAGGCCAATATGTGAGGCTCCAGAGCACTGCCAGGAAAACCTTGCAGATGTCACTAAGAGGCATATTTGCACAATCTCGGACAATAGTTTACAGCTGCAAGGTAAAAAAGAGATGGGAGGCCGAATTGCATAGTTTCCGAGAGGAAGTCTAGGGAGGGTGTCAGGGAAATGCTAGGACAATCCGTGTAATTTTCAAGGGGAGCACAGGGCAGGTCATCCAACTGGGATTTGCATAGTTTCTTTGGGGAAGAAAATGCAACCAACATGAAGCAATGACAAGAAAATATACAGAGTTTTCCAAAGGAGGATAGGATCAGGTTGTAGGAGTTGTTGATCAAAATGGTGCAATTATGGGAGATACTCTGGAACAATCAGCGGGGCTCCCAAACATAATTACGCAATTTCTAGGTTGATTATAGCGCTGGGCAAAAGGTGAGGTCATAGATAAATCTGCGAATTTCTCGGGACAGTGCAGTGAAAGGCAGTGGATGCCTATCCCACATGTTTGCGCAGTTTCTGCAGGTAGTGCAACGAAGTCAGGCTAGACAAGTTCTATGCAGTTTTGGAGATGAGTACATCACTAGGTCACAGCTCAAGTCATTTTTGTAGTTGATCAAAGGGAGACTTGATGGGTGATCTTGCGAGAAGCGTATACTGGATCAGGTTCTGGAATAACTTCTGTGCAGTTCTGGGAGATAGTCAGTTAGCTCATTTTTGGAATTGCGTAGTGCAGGCTGTCCGGAGGATTGCCTCAAGCTCTACGAAATTATGGGCAGTGGTGCAAGGTTACTAAGATTAGGGTTCAATTGAAGGAGCATTGTCCGATTGATTTTTTTTAGGAAAAATGACTAAGTGTGAAAGCAAGTAAAACTTGTGCATCCATGACATTGTGATCACACACTTAGCATGAGTTGAAGATAAAAAACCTCAAACCAACAAGACAAATATGTGCTCAATGATACTAACTCAAAGGTTAAGAGTGACAAGTGCAATAGTTGAGATATGTCTTTGAACGATTATGACGACACTTGCACAACAATGTTTACACCTTTGTGTGTGAGTAAGATAGGTGTTGGCATAGTTAAGATAACCCAAACACATAAAGAAAAACCTTGGACATTACCAGAATTGGGTTGCAAGCATGACATAACAGTCAACATGCCAAAGAAGATAGTTGGTCAAACAAGTCAAAAGGAAGGAATACACATAGAGGAAACATATGAAATGACTCTGTGCTTGTAAACATGTATCTTATCAAAGACATAATGATATGATAATGACAAGTAGTCTTTCAAGATACACTAAGAGATCTACTTCAAAAGATATTCTTTACTTACCACACTTACCCTCAAGATGATCATGCATTTGACAGAGTTTGCATGAGGTCCCGATCTTTTATCATAACTCGGTTTATCATTCCTTTTCCTCAACTCCTTGAGATTCATCTAGCGTGTCATATTTTCCTATAATCACTAAGAGATATATTTGTGTAGTTTCAGTGGACAGTGTCTATTGCTGGGATGATCTGCGCAATTTTCCAAATCAAGGTCAAGTTGCATGCTTTGTGCAATTTCTGGGAGCAAGGCTGCTAGCCTACTTCACACAGTTCTCTAGAGCAAGGTTGGCTACCTACTCTGTGCAATTTCTAAGTGCAAGGAAAATTAGACAATTATGACAACACCGTGTAGTTTTGAGAAGCAAGACACTACTATGGGATGGGTGCTAGGAGGACACCTCTATGTAGTTTTTGAATGCATGGAAACCAGATTGCTCTGTGCATTTCTGGAGAGTAGTTCTGGCTTCTTGACTACTCTACGCATTTCTGGAGAGCAGTATTGGCTGGGGAGGTGAGGGACAACACTGCGTAGTTTCTAAAGGTAGTGTGTTTCAGCTGGGGAAGGACATTGGAGTATATCATTGCATATTTTTGGATGTCAAGGGAGGTTGGGGTCTCTATTGATTGTGCAATCCCAATAGGCAAGGTAAAAATCGTAAGGGTTGTAGAAGTACCACGTGTAGTTTCAGAAAGCTAGGTGAGGCTAGGTTGCTCGAGAAATCGGCTAAGTGTGAGATCAATGAAACTGGTGTAAACAGTTGTGGGACTTGACTATGATCACACATGAACACTTAGTGATACAACATAAACCATCCATAATGTATAAAACATATTTTTCTTGATGCAACAACCTTTGCAACAAGAGTGCATAAAGTGAGTATGAAACACGTCTCTGTCATGAGAACAACCATATACACAAAGATTCCCCTTACAGTAGAACAACATCCCCTTACATGACAAACAATAATCCCTATGCCCAAAGATGACACATACTACATGAGATGAGAACGTGAACATATTTTAAGATCAAGGAGGGGAGCTTGAGATCATTAGCTTACCAATAGGTAACCAAGGAACAATCGATCATAGGATCCAAGGTAGGCTCTGAAATTTGCATGCGAGCCAAACTTTTGGAAGGTGGTTGTAGCCGCTACAACAAGACAATAATTTATTGTGATATAGTTGTTCCATCCATGTGCTCAAAGGATTTACCAAAGTTTTATTGATGCTTACGCTAGGCAAGGTAGGCAATTTTTCATGCTTACAATTATATGGCTTCAATTTTTATTACTCTTAGAGGCTATGGCCAACAATCTATTCCAACATACTTGTTCTATCCATGCGCTGAGAGGCAACCTAATTTACACTCTCGCACCATTTTACTAAACATTATTGAAGTGAGTTTGTGTAAAGGAAGTTCCTATGTGCAAAGGATGGATTATTCACTTTTTACTGATTATCATGACCATGTTGATTTCCCTTTCTTTATAATTTGTTGCCACAATTACTACAGTGCTATATCTTGGTTGGTTACTTTCTACAAATTCTTGAAATACATAATATTTATATGTTAGCAACAAAAGAAAACACGTACTATTTTAATGAAACACATTTCTTTTCAAGTTTTGCCTTCTTTACAGGTTTCTGGTTGCACGATATTAGCCACAAAATAGGACTATACTTTAGTTTTACTGCCGGTCAAATGTCTATAGATATGAGGACTTCCCCGAGCTTCCATCCTCTGGCTTGGCCCAGGGCTAATCTCCATATCCAATTTTAACATTACCCAAAATATCTTTAAAAATCCAAAACAGTAAATGTAAATAAACTATCTATTCCAATTACAGCAGTGTTTTATCTTGGTTTCTTCCTTTATATAAATTCTCAAATATGTAATCTTTATATGTTACCCACATAAGAAAACACATATATTTTTAAAGAAACATTTTTTTTTCCATGTTTTCCTTCTTTACATGTTTCTTGGTTGCATGAGATCAGCCACAGTTGAAGACTATACTTCAGTTTTACTCACAGTTAAATGTCGACATATATGACGACTGCCCTAGCCTGCCATCCTCTCGCTTGGCCTGGTGCTAGCCAAAATTTATATTGTTAAGACTATCCATAATATCTTCCATACAATATTCTCTATCAAAGTTGTATTGCTTCTTACGCTACAGTGTAGGAAAGAACCCCCTGCCCATGGCAAGGTAGTCAAATTTTCATGCTTGGATTTATATGGCTTCGAGCTTTATGATTCTTGGAGGCTATGGGAAGTAAATTATTCTGAGAGAGTTTCCTTGTCCATGTGCTCAGAGGCAACCCACTTTACACTCTCGCACCACCAAACTAAACATTATTGAAGTTACTATGCGGAAAGGATGGATTATTTACTATTTAATGATTTTAATGATAATGTTGATTTCCCTTTCTTTATAATTTGTCGCCGCAATTACTGCACTACTATATATTGTTTTTTTTTATTATATAAATACTGGAAATACATATTTTTTATATGCTACCAAGATATGGAAACATGTTTTCTTTTAATGAAAAACATTTTTTTTCCCAGATTTGCCTTCTTTACAGGTTTCTTGGTTGCATGAGATCAACCACAGACGAGGATTATACTTTAGTTTTACTGCCAGTAAAATGTCTACAGATATGAGGACTACCTTGGGATGCCATTCTCTATCTTGGCTTGGGGCTAACCTCCATTTCTAATGTAAATATTACCCAGAATATCTTTGAAAATCCAAAACATCAAACGTAAATAAATTATGTATTGCAAGACTTTAGCCAGATTTCCATAAGCGATGAGACATACCTTTTCCCTCACACCAGAAAGATACGACCACTACAGAAAGCAATTCCAGGCACAAATTTGTAGGATACGCGTGAAAACGCACTGCACTATATTGACTTATTTTGTTGGAAGAATTACTCTATCTTTATAGAATTTGTAATTTTTATTCTGGGATCTTAGTTACTGTTTTGTAACATTTACCAACACTTGCAAGTTTTGGCGTAATGGAAAACCTCCACAGTTCGATTCCCCCAAATTGCGTTTAACAGGGGCTGTTGAAAAAATCACGGCACCTCTATAAAAGATGTAATTTCCACCCTGAAAATCCTAGTTATTTATTTCTAATGTTTACCAACACCTGTGAATTTTGGTGTAATAACAAACCTCCACATACTCAACCTCTCAAAACCACACAACATGTAAAAAAATGTGATCAACATCCACACCCTCCCTTATTGAGCTCCTCAGCACCTGCACCCATTTCATTCTCGCTTCCCTTTTCAACCACCAGCAAGAACCCCATCGCATGATCTTCCAAATGCATGCCTACGTGTCTGTCTAACACCACAACGAACACCTCAAGAGAAAACACTTTCTTGCAGTGACTCCTCCCTCGGAAGGAATTATTTTTCCAAATTCATTCTCGAAACGACCATCTTTTTTACACTAATGTTTTTTTCAATTATTATATAATTATTTTATCTGTCCGTAAATAATTTTTACATTTTTCATATAAATATTGGTTTTCTTTCTTTTATCCTCCTAATAGTTATTCAATGTAGATAATTTTTCCACGTCTTTCTTCAATGTTAATGTTAAAATAGGTTTTTACCTATCTTCAATGTTGATATAAAATTTTACATTTTTTATATTACATTGTATTGATCACTTTTCTATTTTACTTTTATGATTTTTCAAACTATTTAATATGTGTATAATTATATTTTATAGTTACAATTATAATTTTTTTAATTATATAATTACTTTAACATGATTGTTGACATCAATGCCAACACACTTACAGATGCTTTCATTGTCGACATCAATGCAAACACACTTGCAGATGCCTTCACTGGGCCATTGGCCATCCACACTGTTATCACCAAAATAGGTCCTTGATAGGGTGCTGATCAGACTACCTTAGTGTAACTATTTCAATCCAATCTTTTAGCTAAGGCTTAGCCTCCTCAGCTTGAGAGGGCTCTCTCAAAGGATTAATGATATTGATTGATGATAAAATAGATGGCTAACTCTATCTTGGGTTTGTGTGTTTGTAGGTTATCTTAGTGTAACTATTTCAAACCAATCTTTTAGCTAAGGCTTAGCCTCTTCAGCCTGAGAAGGCTCTCTCAAAGGATTAATGATATTGATTGATGATAAAATAGATGGCTAACTCTATCTTGGGTTTCTGTGTTTGTAGGTTGAAAAGATGAAGGCTTGCTACCATTGGGCTATGGAGTCAACAAGTCAATAAATTCAGTGGCAAGGTTTCTTGACATGAAAGCTGAGGCAAATGGAGTTTTCAAACAAAGATAATTCACTCAAGGAAATAGGTCATCACAATAATTCCATTACTAAAGGAAGTCAGAGCATAGGATTATGAATTCTGAGTAATAGTAATGAAATCTACTGTTGATAGTTCAAAAGTGATTACTCACAAGATTATGGAAAGACACATTCATCTCATTGCTAAAGGAATTCAGAGCATAAGATTGTGAATTCTGAGTAATAGCAATGAGATCTATTGCTCAACACAATCATTACATCACTAAAATAAATCAGAGCACATGGTTGTGAATTCCGAACAATAACAATGTAATCTAGTGCTGGTGGTTCAAATATAAAACACCGTCATCTTATTGTTAAAGGAATTCAAAGCAGTAGATTATGAATTCTGAGTATTAACAATAGGATCTACTGCAAGTTATCAAAATAACATATAGATCAAGAAAGGATTAACTCCATGAGAACTCAGATCTGTTCAAGAAAACCTCTCTGCATTATTGATTATAGTTCATAGCATAAAGCAGCAGCTGAGCCAAAAAGTCTCCAACCCCTTTCTAATTCGACCTCTTTCCCTATATAAAGCATTTAAAATTAGGATTCCATCATCCATCATCAAGAGAATTCGAATTTGCCATCAGTGACACCTATTCTAACCATAAAACAAACCATTAATTACAGCTAGCTGTTAACTAGGAGTGCTAGTGACCTAATACAACTAGGAGTGTAACTCCTTATCATGATTACAACAAACTTATCTAAGCATTTAAAGAATTATTTGACAACTTGCAACCTTAAGAAGTCGAATTTTATGATGCCTCCCACGTGGTCATCTGACTGCTGAAGACAAACCCTATAAATTAGGGAACATGTTTCCATGTTTTTAGGTTTAGGATCCCTGAAAATGGCACGTGGGACAGAGCCTTTATCTCCTCATCCATAACACATTTTTCACAAATGAAGGAGGTTTTTGTATTCCGTGATGTCTAGAACAAAAACCTCTCTTTTTTTTTTTAAATACTTCTCCAACTGTCCAGAATCGATCCTTGAAGAAGACATGTAAAACATGAATTTTTCATTTTTGAAAAACTGCACCCACAGCAGTTTCGTAGCGCAAGTTTACTCTTTCATTTCTCCTAGATCATAATGGATTTGAAGAAAGTAGAAGAGGTTTTTATACTTTAGTATCTTAGGAATAGAAACCTATTTCACTTTTCAGAGAGGGGTTTTCCACTGCTCCGAAACTCTTCTAGAAGTTGACTGGTAGAAACTAGGAGACAAAGTTCCTCCTTTTTAGAGTTTCATTTTTGTTCTTGTCTTCGAACTTCTGCCACTTGTTTTGCCCTTGCTAGATGTTTACCTTGTAAATACTCCCTTTCAGAAATCCTTCTTCACAAATATTTACTTTTTGTCTCTCAAAATTGGTCCATCAAGTCATAATATGCAGCTACAGCAGTTTCATAACACGCTACAAAACTGCTGTGTGAATAAAAAAAACACAGTTTTAAAAAAAAAATATTCTTCTTGTGATTTCTTCACAACTTCATCTTATGCCAATGGGCCACATATATTTGACCTAATTCGTCCATAAACAACTTCGAAAAGGTAATGTTCTAACCAAAATTGTGCTAAGGCTCCAATCACTTACAGTCCGGTTCTTTTATGCTGAGATTGTCCTCCTAGTTTGCTCAAATGAATTTACAGCTCCTCAATCTGTCTCTTTTACCTTTGGCTCTGCCTCTTGTAATCTTCTTAAATGCCTAGTCACAGGCCTTCTTGGCTTTAAAAACAAACATTGAGAATTGGTCATCAAATTGAAGCTTTTTGGAAGATTTAACTCCCTTGGTTTTGTTCTTGCTGGCTTCAAGTAGCTCTGCTTGGACCAGAGGAGTCTCTTCTATGTAGATGGTGTGGAGGAGATTTTTCAAACTTCCCTTTGAAGCTGGGCTTTCATCAACAATTATTGTCTTCCCCTTTTCCTTGGCTAATTGACTTCTAGTTACTCTTCTTTTGACTGTTTTATCAATAAACTGCTCTTTTACCACTTCCTTGATCTGAACCTTCTTCTTCTGTTATTGTTTGAATGCTTCTTCAACCTCTCTATTCCTCGTGAGAACATTTAAGCCTTCAGGCTCAAGTCTAAGATACTGGCCTGATCTGTGATTTTTCCTTTCTTCAGACATGTCTATGAAATCCCTGCAAGGAAACTTGAAGATAAACCTGCACTGTATTGGTTTGAACACTGCTTTACTTGAATTTGAAACTGAGATCTGCCTCGCTTGATCTTCAAATAATTCAAATTGAACATCTGTCAATGTGCTCCTCATGAATGAACCCAAATCTAAATCATAATTGTGACTACTTGGCTCTTTTTGAAACTTGCAACCTAAGCATACCAAGACTCCTAACGACTCCAATAATGAGAATGAATTGCTACATGTGATAGGCATGGTTCAAGGACTAACACATGGTGATGAAAAATTAACGAATTTTGATGGAAATGACAGTTAGACCAAATCTGGCACAAATCCCTGATTTCGTAGCGTAACCAGTGTAAATTCTATGTTTTGCGCTACGAAATCTCCTAGTTACGAAACTATCTAGGTGTTTTTGTAGCGCAGATAGTGTATTTTTGTGAGTTTGCGCTACAAAAACTCCTAGTTGATTTTGAAATGCATGTAACTTTTGAAACAACCTTAACACATGACACTTTGAATAAATGTGGGACCAATGGTGGGTACAACAAGATTGTTGACCATATTTAACAAAGGGAACAAGACTCCTAAGACCTAGACACTAAAGCAAACATGGAAAAACTAAACCCGGATTAACACCTAACCTTTACAATGAAACTGATTTGAAAAAGAATTTTTTTTTTTTTTTTTTTAAGTGATAACACACACTATGCCAACTGTCCAACATAATGATTATTAAAAATAGAAATATGTAATCCGATGCATTCCTCTTTCATTTCCTATTATACTCTCAGTATTAACATTGTCACTAGGGTTTATCTTTTCAACTTTTAATGTAGGTTTTTTAAGGTGGTAATTCATAAAGTTAGTAAAAATTAGACCTCTCATGATTGAATATTTAGGTGGAGGGTTTGAATGGTTGAGAGGGATGAGTGACATATTAGATAGCTTCCTTAGATGAGAGTTGGAAAATGCTTGCCTCCTTGTCTATTCTTATTAATGGTGGGACAAACTAATTACGATTTTACTATTTATATAGAGGTGAAAGGCTATGGAATGTTTTGTGGAATCTTGTTTTGTGGAGAGTTGCTAACTTCTAAAAAATTCCCATGAACACTGCTTACTCTTTCTATTTTTTAGGAAATCATCAATACCATTTCTCTCTTTTTCGGAAACCATCAATATCAAGGTAATATTTATGAGTTTAATTTCATTGTCTCTTGTATATTTTTCTATATTCATAAATATTTAAGCATCTCATTTGTTTTTATGTTTACTTTTCCATATTCATATATCTCTAAAAATATTCCTTGTGATTTGATTTTAAGACTAAAGGATAAGTACAAGTGATATTAGACATCTTTCCTAAACCAATACATATTTAGATTTTGGACTTTTTTCTAATGTTTGAGATATATTAATTAATAGAGGCATTGGACATGCAATAAGAAAATACGTGGTTGAGAAGGATACATAGAGAAAGTATAAGCAACATCACCTAGTGGGATACCCCTCTAACCTTTATTGTTATCCCTTCTAGTAGTATCACATTAGATGACACTTGTATACAATTTTTTCTTCTATTTATCTTTGGGCATATTGAAAGTTTGTTGACAAGGTTAACCTCTCTGCAGACAAAGACAATCTCTCTAGCCCAATGAGTGGGTCTAGAAACTGAAGTGACAATCAATTAGACATCTTCCTAGGTTATAATTGAAAAGGAGAATGAAAGAGATGACCTACCTAGTTCTGATGTTATTCTGATTTCGCTTGTTGAGGACCTTAAACCGCTTGTGTCACAAACTTTTTCTTGCTTCTCTCAGTGTATAAATGTACCTCTAGAATTGATCAAGAGATAATAAAGCATGCCAAAACCAATAGATAATCCAATACCAACTTACTTAACTGATCAAGGTATGTCAAGCTAAATAATACATGAACATATATATTTTGGGAAGATGAACCAGCAGTTGTATATTATTAAGAAATAAAGGGAAGCTTACAACCAAAGCCTTGATGTTGAAAGGCTCTCCTTGAGTGGTAATCCAAGTCCAATCCAAAAACTCTCTAAGCACTCCTTCTCCAAGTCTAATGAATAGCCTCTAGGCACAAGATTAGCATAAGGGTGCAAATAGACATAGACCAACCCAACCTTTAACCTGACCAACCATTTGGGAATGGGAGAGGATGAATATATAAGTTGGGAAAGGTAGTTAGGATCTCTCCAAAGACAGATTAGACCCTTATCTCAAGGAGGTATCTCATAGGGATAAGACCAAGAGGCTACATTGGGATAATTCGACCTCATCTACATCGAAAAACTTCTAGATCGCTGCTCTGGAAGCTTCTAGATCGCGAAGGTTCTCATCCTCTTTGGGAAAATTGTTGTTTTGAGATCACCGTGGGTATACAAGTAAATAGAGCATTACCATTGCGATTTGAGTATAATGCAACATGCGATCATCATAGTTTTAAGTCTCATAAGAGTGATTATCCTTAAAATATGGTTTTATAGCTATTTGCTTCAGGGGAAGCTCAAGGAATTTTCCAATCAATTTCTTAGGAAGGGTCTAAATTGCATATATGAATAAGCACACTACATTATGGTCATGTTCAGGCACTTCAAGGTATGTCACAGGGAAGTGTGGGAGGTGTGACAAAACAAAATGTAACAGATGCCCCTTAAAGCTTGAAGGAAGAATAGTGAGTGATGGCTGAGATACTTTACGAGCTTTTGCAAGGAAGAGGACATGCACTGTTAAGGGACCTGCAAATCATGGATGCATATACATATACATATTTGAGATCAAGACATGAATCTACGACATGGCCGCAGCGATACAGATGATGAATACTATATGAAAATATCCATGGTATGGGCATATCCATTAAGATAACGAGGATCATCATAAATATAAAGTCCCACAGTATGGTCACAACCATCCGTATAGTAGAAACATGTGTACAAGAATGAACAACATATAACTCTCACGCAACATGATTCATATTAGACAAGACCCAAGGTCTTGTGCTCCATCTTGACTCGATCAAAGTAAGAATTCCAACATGTGATTGAATGTGTTGAAGTCAAAGATGCTAGAAAACCACCTGATTATCGGCCAATGATGTGGACTGTTAACAAGTATGAGAGAAACCACCAATAATGACAATGTCTCTCAAGGTACAATAGTACAATCTATGAATGTGATAATGAAGCTGAAGTCGAACACTTGTGGAATCACCCGATTGAAAGCTAATGATGAAGATTTGTCATCGGATGCGAAGAACTTGGCATTAAGGCATGCAAGATCTAAGGTACTGAAAGGGACTTTCTAAGTCATCTTCCTGAATAATGAGTTGAAGTCGATAGGAAGCGACCTGTTGAAGGAGGGAAATGATGAATCCCCCATCATCGACACAAAACAAGGAATAAAGTGGAATGGTTTTCAAGACTATAACAATGACTGAAACAATGTATAGGTAAATAACTATAGATTGAACTTCTCTTTAACACTAGTGACATGATACTGGAGTTTGAAAGCATTTGACTTGGCATAGGACTAAAGGTCATGATGACAAAATAGAATAGTAAAATGAGAGAAAAAAATGGATCACCCAAACCTAACACGAGAGCAGAAGAGTGCCATGTTCAAGAGAAACATGCTGCCTATATAAAGATGTTTCATCTTCATTTTCCCCCGCTATTTCTAGCGAGTACCCCAATTATTTTTTTCACAATCTTGAAGGGGATAGCATATGTTTTTCATGTAAGTTCATTCCTCAAATGAATCCATCCTAGTAAGTTTTACGAGCCCTAGGAAGGAGAAACTCGGTCTCATCACGGTGACGAGTCTTTCATTGAAAATTTTTAACGAGTTCAACGTAATAATAACTCGGTATATTTTTCATATCTAGAGAGTTTGAAAAAGAGACAAAAAGGAAAACTCCATCATGTCCATTTTCATAACTTTTTTATCGAACCCAAAAAGGTAGAAAACAATATTCAATAGAACCTCTTGACCATGTCGACCAAGGTGTTTCTTTTTCGTATAAGAGTCTATCTCAGCCTGGAAAAGGGTGAAACTTATACTGAGTAAATTACATTTCATTTAGTTTTATGAGTTCGAAATGACAAGTGCTTGAAAATATTTTCATATTTTTGGAGTCTAAAAAGAGCTGAAAGATGACTCTTCCTGGAGGAATGAATGGTATAAAAGGATAGAAACTGGTTCCGGTGATGATGGAACTACTCAAAACATGATAAAAGTCAAGAGGTTGGCTAATAAGACCACTCATCATTGATGTTCCTTAGGAAAAGGTAAAAAAACAACTGAAAGTGAATGACTAGCCAAAGAAATGGTGAAGATGGAATGAAAAAACCAAGGCTCATCTAGAAACAATCAACTGATAAAAATGGCAGTCACGAGATGTAAAGTGGTAATGGTTTCATTTTTACACAAGCCTGAAATGGAAACAAACTATGGTTGGATTTGGTTTCATTTTTACACAAGCTTGAAACAAAGATAAGCTATGCTTAAGATAAGTTTGCATGCCCCCATCATAATGACTCAATTCAAGGTACATGCCCCCTAAGCTTCATTTCATTCACCTAAGTGGATGGAAAGAAGGTTCACTTATGATATCACGTGAATGACTCGACTGGGATTTTACGAGATCTAATTAAAGACTCGAATTGGAAGTGGGTTTGTTTCATTTTTTAATGATCTTGACACAGGAAAATAACCATGCTCATGGATACCTATTTCATTTTTTAACGAGGTTGGCATAGTAAAAGAACTATCTTCATATCCCTTGTTCCATTTTTTAAGGAGCGTGACACTAGACAAAGAAATCTGCTCCATTCCCTTGTTTCATATTTTAAGGAGCTTGACACAAGACAAGGAACTCTGCTCCATTCCCTTGTTTCATTTTTTAGGGAGCTTGACACAAGACAAGGAAATCTCCTCCATTCCTTTGTTTCATTTTTTAAGGAGCTTGACACAAGACAAGGAACACTGCTCCATGGTCTTTTATCACAAACCAAAAGAGGCCATGGCTTCCAAGTGGTTCTCATCAGATGGGAGAACAACACTCTAGAAGGGATACATGTCTAGGGATCCGAATGAAAAATCAGGCTCCAATGCCCCTAGTACATGGTGGACTACATCACCTACTAGATCATCAGTAGATGTGGGCATGGAACAGGTGGGCACATAATTAACCTAAGGAGGGGGTGATATTGTTTGCACATAAGAACCATTGAGGGATGATGGTTCAGTGGGAGTTGATTCAAAACCAATGAATGTAAGCTGGTCACTGATCATAATGTATCCTACATGCAGGAAACACATCACTCGAAAGAGGGAGGAGACAAGAGCTCCCATGACATAAGCATAGTCATGGACAAGAATTAGATTAAAATCCAATGAGTCTTAGACAATCATCACGTCTATATAGACAATCTTTCCTTCCAATGTAATAGGTAACTTAGGAAGGATCCCTAATGGTTGACTGGTTCCTCCGTTAAAAGCTAACAAGTTTTGGGTGATGGGGACAAGCTGAGGAGAACATAAATCTTGCCAAGTAGTTGAGGATGAGATGTTAATAGATGCACCCTCATCTATCACTCTACTAGGTACAACCATATGGTAAGCCTATACTATAATCTGGAAAGGCACATAAGACGGAAGACGATATCCTACCAGTCGAGTCCAATCAAAAGAAGTGACTAAAATAATCAGAAGGGATGTCGTAGGAACATCAAAGATGATCTCTTTCACTATGGGAACAAGAGAACTACTCTCATGCACCTTGCGAACAAGAGGATTTCCCTCTAGTTCATTCTAAATTGAAGAAACCAGAAGAACCTGAGAGGTACAAGGTTCACTCTCTACCGGAAAGGTACAGTTAACTGAAGGTGGATTTAAGTTTACCATTTTCTCAACCAATGGTTGATCAAGAATAGAGTCATGTGACTCAATTTCAGAGAGAGTGGGGTTGACCAAATATGACTTTTGATCAATCACTAGATCAACTAGTGAAGGATCAGGGGAAATACTTTGATACCTAGTGGGAAGACGAAGTTGAAAAGTTGTAAGGTTTTCCAACTCTTTGGAAGCTTCATCCATAAGAGGACAAAGGAGAATGGGATGATTACCTTCACATAATTTACAAGGAAACTTGAATTTTCCCTTTCTCCCATGAGATTTACTAGTTGAAGGTTTGTCATGAGCATAATCACTAGAGGTTGTTGACAAAGGTCAATGTGCACCTGTGGACCACACTTCTAAGACTGTGGGAATACGAGGACAATTCTGAAGAAGGTGGTCACCCTTACATAACATGCAAGGAATTTTACTTTTTGGGGCTCATTGGAATATTTTTCTTCATTAGTTGCATCCGTAGCAATGGCTGCTCAGTTTCCCCCTTGTTTATTTTGTTTCTTCTTTTGTGGCCTCCGCTTCTTCTTCTTCTTAGATTGCTGATTACTAGAATCCATACTTTCACCAGGTGAAGAGGAAGAACAAGGTGAAGAAATAGGTGAAGAAGGGAAGGGTTCAACTTTAGAATCAACACGAGGTTGATCTTGATCAAGTGGAGGAGAACATGGTTGAAAAACAATTTGGACACTTGGTGTTGAAAATAATACTGAGAGGGGGGGGTGAATCAGTATTATCTAGTTCTTTTAACAAATCCTCCTTATTTACACTTTGAATTATTTTTGCATATCAGTACCATAAAATAATGAGCATGAACAAGAAAAACAGACAGTCACATCAAAGAACACCAGATATAAGGTGGAAACCCAATGTGGGTGAAAACCACCTGCTGCAGTATGTCTCTATCTTCTTTCAAATTAGAAACTCCTTTTACAATGGTCTTGTACTGGTGCAGTCCTTTACCAGTACGCAGGCTGCAACTTGCAGAGAGCTACAACTCTCTCTCATTTTCAGTCTCTCCTGGAAGGGAGCTACAACCCCCTACTTCTTTTCTTTCAAGGGCCACTTTTCATAAATTTTCAAACTGGATCCATAAATATCAAATGATCATCAAGTACCAGTAAGTCACCCAGATAACCAGATCCACAATAACAGAAACTAAACCCAGAACACCTT
>APFE031321631.1:3566-27234 GCA_000404065.3 Pinus taeda
TGGGTTTGGAATAGTACTAGACATCATAAGAATTTCCTCTATGCTCAATGCTTGAGTTCCTTTATTACCATTTGATATCTCATGTTCAATTGGTCAAGGAGATGCTCCTGAAAAAGTACCAGCGAGTGACTCATACCCCAAAGGAATAGAAGGGCTGCCATATAAAAATGTTTCTCGTGTTTGGGAAAACATGGATGACCATCTCAACATATTCAAAAGAGGATAATAACCTATGGGCGTAGGATGAAAAGGAATTCGAGGTGGTGAAAACTAAGACCCAGGTTTTCTAAAAAGTTTTTCAATTATACGTACTGTAGAAAAAGGACTGTAGAAAAATGATTCACACTCTGTAAGTTCTAAAGTCGGTTGATTTTCGGGGAGAGTTATATCTTTGTCTGGACTAACAAGTTCTTCAATAGAAATGAGTCCAGAAGGAAGATTTTGGGTAATGATACTTCCTACCCTAGGTGAACCAGGACCACTAGAAGTTGGAGAAGAAAATCCTGAAGATGGAGTAGGAGCAGGTTCAGTTTTAGGCTCAGAAATTTCAGGTTCTTTAGCTAATTCACTAGTAGGATAAAAACTACCAGTAACTCCAGAAAGTGAAATTGGCTCAGAAATATACTCCGTTGTCTATACTTGATAATCAGGATGAACAATTAAAGAAGACTCTTCGGCTTCTCGTGACCCAAATCTACTATCCCTAGGTGATACAAGAGCTCATAGCCCTTCAAGCTAGCTTGGTGTATACTCGGTAGGTCGCCCCCGCAGTCTACGGGATTGTCTCGGTAATTCAGCCATGATTAAATATTTAATTATTCACACGCAAACAAAGAAAATCTCAATAAAACCACCTAAAGTCTCTAAAGAACCAAACAATTTAAAGAACCAAAAACACTAGTTGGTGATGAAATCTAACATCGTAGAATTTAATACAGAAAGGGCGGTTGGAATAGTTACCCCTACAACTTGCTTAATTATTTGGGGTAATGACTTTCATTACACCAAAAATCGAAGATCAAGGGAACCAAAGGATCGAGGGGACGAAGGATCGAGGGAAAAAAGGAAAAGATTTGAGTCAAGTGATGTGTTGAATTCTACATCTCTAGAAAAAACATAAAGGTTTAGAGGGTTGAGGGATGTTTGGTTGGAAGGTGGGGTGATGGGGCTGGCCGAATTTATGTTTTATGTTCTATTCTTTTGTAACACTATTATACTAATCATTATCATTATTTAATTCATGTTATTACTATATTCTTTGTTTGTTTGTTTTATGTTTTACTATTTTGTAACAGTATTATACTAATCATAATTATTATTTAATTCATGTTATTAATCTATTAATAATTCCACTTCATGTTATTACTATATTGTTTGTTTGTTTTACGTTTTATGTTTTCCTATTTTGTAACACTATTGTACTAATCATTATCATTATTTAATTCATGTTATTACTATATTGTGTGTTTGTTTTATCCTTTTATGTTTTACTATATTGTAAGAGTATTTTGTAACACTATCATACTAATCATTATAATTATTAATTCATGTTATTACTATATCAATAATCTTAATTCATGTTATTGCTATATTCTTTGTTTGTTTTATGTTTTATGTTCTACTATTTTGTAACACTTATGCTAATCATTATAATTATTTAATTCATGTTATTACTATATTGTTTGTTTGTTTTATGTTTTACTATTTTGTAACACTATTATACTAATCGTTATCATTATTTAATTCATGTTATATATTAATATATATATATATATATATATAATATATATCTAATATATATATATATATATATATAATATATAATATATATATATATATATATATATATATATATATATATCTTTTATGTTTTAATGCTTTAACATTTGTAACGCTATTACACTAATCATTAATCGTTTTAATTTTATGTTATTACTATATTATATTTAAATTCATATTATTACTATATTGTTTGTTGTTTTCTGTTTTTATGTTTTACTATTTTGTAAACACCTAATTTACACTAATCTTATTATTATTTAATAATGTTATCAACTATATTGTTTGTTTCTTTTTATTTTTGATGTTTACTATTTTGTAACACTATTATACTAATCGTTATAATTATTTAATTCATGTTATTACTATATTAATAATTTTATTTCATGTTCCTACTGTATTGTTTGTTTATTTTATGTTTTATGTTGTACTATTATGTTATACCATTTCGTAACACTATTATACTAATCATTATCATTATTTAATTCATCTTTTTACTATATTAACAATTTTAATTCATGTTACTATTATATTGTTTGTTTGATTTATCTGTTATGTTTTACTATTATGTAACACTATTTTTTAACAATATTATACTAATCATTTTCATTATTTAATTCATGTTATTACTATATTAATAATTTTAATTCATGTTATTACTATTTTCTGTGTTTGTTTTATGTTTTATGTTCTACTGTATTGTAACACTATTTTGTAAGGCTATCATACTAATCATTATAATTATTAATTCATGTTATTACTATATTGTTTGTTTGTTTTATGTTTTATGTTTTACTATTTTGTAACACTATTTCGTAAAACTATTATAATTATCATTATCATTATTTATTTCATGTTATTACTATATTCTTTGTCTGTTTATGGTTTATGTTTTACTATATTGTAACACTATTATACTAACAATTATCATTATTTACTTCATGTTATTATTATAATAAAAATTTTAACTCATGTTATTACTATATTAATAATTTTATTCATGTTATTACGATATTGTTTGTTTGTTTTATGTTTTACTATTTTGCAACAATATTATACTAACAATTATCATTATTTAATTCATGTTATTACTATATTGTTTGTTAGTTTTATCTTTTACTATTTTTAACACTTTTATACTATTCATTATCATTATTTATTTCATGTTATTAAAGTATTAATAATTTTAATTCTTGTTATTACAATATTGTTTTTTTATATGTTTTATGCTTTACTATTTTGTAACACTATCATACTAATCATTATCGTTATTTAATTTATGTTATTACTATATTAATAATTTTAATTCATATTATCACTATATTGTTTTTTCATTTTCTGTTTTTTGTTTTTTGTTTTACTATTTGTAACACTATTATACTAATCATTATCATTATTTAATTCATGTTATTACTATATTGTTTATTTGTTTTATGTTTTATGTTTTACTACTTTGTATCACTATTATACTAATCAGTATCATTACCTAATTCATGTTATTACTATATTCTTTGTTTTGTTTTATGTTTTATCTTTTACTATTTTGTAACACTCGTATACTAATCATTATCATTATCTAACTGATGTTATTACTATATTAATAATTTTAATTCATGTTATTACTATACAATTTGCTTGTTTTATGTTTTATGTTTTGCTATTTTGTAGCACTATTATAATAATCTTTATCATTATTTAATTCATGTTATCACTATATTAATAATTTTAATTCATTTGATTACTATATTAATAATTTGATTATTGTATTGTTTGTTTTTTTTATTTTTTATGTTGTACTATTATGCTTTACTATTTTGTAACACTATTATACTAATCATTATCATTATTTAATAATCGTTATCACTATATTAATAATTTAATTCATGTTATTACTATATCATCTGTTGGTTTTATGTTCTATGTTTTAATATTTTGTAACACTATTACACTAATCATTATTATTATTTAATAATTGTTATTACTATATTGTTTGTTTCTTTTAATGTTTTATGTTTTACTATTTTGTAACACTGTTAAACACACATGGACAGCTAGAGATATGAAAGATAAAACCTGCAGTACAATTTTTATTGACAAATGATATACATTTATAGTACATTATGTGACCATTGGGTTCACATCCCAAGGTCTCTCGGACTCCTTTTGTCCATTCGACTTCCACACTAACCCATTGAGGATTAGGTGTCCAACATTCCCCCTTAATTCGAAGGGTTATGTATGAGTCCAAGAAGAGAGCTGTAATACAAAATGTGTAGAAATGCATGGCAGCACTAGGCTGAATGTGCTCTCTGAAATGTTGGTATATAAAGGGCAGTGGTTTAAGGATGGACACCAACACTGGAACGCTTAGTGCAGTTCCCGAACTCTTCCAAAACTGGCAAGAAGCTGAAGTCTTCTGCTAGAGGAAGTGATCCTATTGTTTTAAAGAGGGAAACCTTCAACCATAAAAAGGAGGTCTCACCTCGCATAAAAGGTAAAACTTCAACCTGAAAAGGGAAGTCTCAACCTGTGGTGGTTTAAGGATGACCAACAACTTTGGAATGCTTAATGAAATTCTTGGAACTCTTCCAAAAATGGAAAGAAGCTGGAGTCTTCTACTAGAGGAAGTTTTCTTAATTTTGTTCGCGGAACTCTTCCAAAGCTGGCAAGAAGCTAAAGTCTTCTACTAGAGAAAGTGTCCCAGATTGCCTACTGAAGGCATGTTCACGGGCATCTTTGTCTCTGGCTACAACTTTGAAACTGGTGTGGCAGGTTGTGGCTCAGGCTCACTTGATGTGGCTTTGAAGCTTGTAGATGACCATCATTTCCCCCCCTGTCAGATACAGGGTGAGAGGATGGAGAAAAATCAACTGCAAGACTGTTCAATATTCTGGAACAAGTTCTAACATGTGTTTGGAATATCTTCTTGGCTGTTGATGTCCATTGCCAAGAAGCAATCCATCCAAGATGAATCTTTGTTCTTGTAGGGCGTTTGTTTCTGAAGCATCTGTTTGAAGAATGGCTAGTTTTATGACAGTGCTTACATGGATGAAGATAAAAACAGTGATCTTTCAAATGTTCAACTCGGTCACAGTGTTGGAATTTCACGATCTGTTGTTGTTGTTGTTGTGGAAGAGGGGCAGAGTCTGGAACAGTTGACGCTGAACTATCATGAGGTGTAGGTGAACTGTCACGAATGAAACCAGCACTCTGAAAATGGATGGGCTTAGCGTAGTCTGGAATATGAAAGGACAAGTCCTTGTCATATCCAAGATCGGTTTTGTGCTTGTTGTGGACAAGCTGTTCCCAAGGTCTGATGATGGGCTTGGGAAGTGCAGACTGAGTTTCTGCATCTCCATGTACAGCTGCTACTTTATTTGAATGAACTATAAAATTATTAACATGTTATTGATGGGTTGCAGTCTCAATGTTCTGAACAAAAACAGGTTCAGAATGATGTCTGTTTTGATGTAGCTCTTCTTGCTGTAGCTGTGATTCAAGCTGCAAAAAATCAATCTTTTCCTTTGCATTTTGTAGACAGACCTGAATGTCTATGAGAGAAACTTTGTTGACTTTTAATGTATTATGATTAGAGGAATGTATCAGAGTTTTTAAGAACTCTAATATTTCAGTAATTTGAGCCATATTTTCCATTGTCAAAATTGCACCCTTTTTTTTTTTTTTAAACTGATCACAACTATGACCCAATGAATAAAAGTAACACCCACTCACAGTACAAAGACACAGAAAAATCCTTTGTAAATGTGCAGCAAATGAATCAACGAATCAATGCATATATATGTAGACAGAGACTATAATGAGTTTTAATACCACAACTGGGGCAACAGCAACTGCAAACTTGCTATCAAAACTTCAATAATTATAACACTGTCATGGACAGGACTTGAATGCTAATATGCCTTGACTAGGGTACGAATCAGTGTTCTCTGATCTTGCCACTCTCTTAAAAGAAAACAATAGTTCACTTCAATATTTGAGATACCATGCTTACTGTCTCATTTGTTACAGTAAGCTCAGAAAGCACTGAAATAAAAGTGGTAGTGCTAGTGCTCAATTCAACAATCTTTATGCCATTTCCAAACTCAATACAATCTGGACTTCTAACTTGATACAGAAGTAAAAATCAAACTCTACTCAATCCAATAATTCCATTCACAAATGGCTGGATTTTAATTCAAATAAAAGAATGTGCTTATGTTTTTCAACCAGCAAATTCACACCACTGCCCAATCAATTTCACGCATTCTGATATGAAATCTCATACTGCCACCATTATTTCAAATAACATTGAAACTCACCTTACATATTCAACCGGCACACTATTCTACAGGATTTCAAATAAACTTTCCATGAAACAAATGCGCCCATGTATTAAATCTCAATCTGGTAATTACAAATGTTATCACTTCAACGCTTTAACTATACAATGCAGCAGGTTAATCTTATCATTCAAATGATTTAAACGATTTTTAAAAAATTGTGCATTGATCTTCTTCAACACTTTGTTAGACTCCTTGTGACTGTGCAGCTGTTGTGGACTCTACTCTGAGAACCGAGACCTTGTTCACAAAAATAAATCCGCAGACCATAACGACTCCATACTAGCACCCTGAATTATTACAACTCCAGCAGCGACATCCCAGGGACCTCCAAAACCAAGTTCGTAGGTAATATCAAGCCTCCCACATGCTACTCCACAGATGTTAAGAGCACAAGAGCCAGACATATGTAATGACCGTACCTTGAAAAGTAGCTTGTTAATCCGATTTGTAGTGATGTCAACAGTTTCTTTATCCCACTTTGTACCAATCTAAGTTGCAAGAAGCGCATTCCCCAACTCAGTCTGAGAAGACGCACTTATAGGGTTTCCATTAAGAAAAGCACCCCTTCCACAGATAGCTGTAAACAACTCACTAATTATCGGATTGTAAACAACACCCACAGTTGGAACCTTTCCAATCGTAAGCCCAATTGAAATGTAGACAAAAGGAAACCTGTGAACAAAATTTGTGGTTCCATCCACAGGGTCGATTATCCAGGTGGGTGCATCAGTTAAATCATCAGTTCCATGAACTGCAGAAGTTTCTTCGCCAATGAACTTATGTTCTGGGTATTTTTCCTTCAGGAACTGGAACGCAAGCTCCTCTAAACAGATAGAGAGACCTAAAAATCCTTGTCTTCAGATAAATGTGATTAAAGATACAGATATCTAGCATTTAGAGAATCATCCATTCAGAAACATAGGAGCAAACAACAGACATCAGAGCACCTACGAGGATGCTTCCAGCCAATGTGTTTCCAAAAAACAAGCTCGGGGAAGATGGTACGATGTCACAAGAAGATGAGGTTGAACAATTTACAAATAGGTCGATGGCATCCACAGAATTTGAAACGATAAATTCTGAAAGGAACAGCGTTTCTAAATCAACTAGTTCCGAGAATCCACATGGTCTGACTATTCAGCTCTTTGTCAGGACACCCAGAGGAGGAAGGATAGGACATTCAAAACTCAAATTCTATTTATGCCAAACGTTATGCAAACAGCGTGCCACAGCGTTCAAGTTTAATGGCTATTCAAATACATTCGGTAATGCAGGTGAGAATAATCAGGTGAATTGTCAGGTAGCAGAGGTGCAGGTGTAATGATGCTCTTTTTCTTTTTAAACGTTTATGACAGTCAGAGAGCAATTATTGTATTCAGAAGAACATGCAGGTAGAATTAATGGAGCGTTACAGGTAATGAAGACTAGGCCAGCACTATTCAAGGCAGCTCAGACCAGTTGCTTAGGGAATAACAATATCTCTTTTTTTTTTTAACTAAGGGATAAACCCTGAGAAAGAAAACTACACAGGCCACACATCATGGCTCTGATACCATGTTAAACACACAGGGACAGCTAGAGATATGAAAGATAAAACATGCAGTACAATTTTTATTGACAAATGATATACATTTATAGTACATTATGTGACTGTTGGGATTCACATCCCAATGTCTCTTGGACTCCTTTTATCCATTCAGCTTCCACACTAAACCATTGGGGATTAGGTGTCCAACAAACACTATTTATGTTTTATGTTTTACTATATTGTAACACTATTTTGTAACGCTAGTTATGTTTTATTTTATACTATTTTGTAAGTCTATTATACTAATTATTATAATTATTTAATTCATGTTATTACTATATTAATAATTTTATTTCATGTTACTGTTGTATTGTTTGTTTGTTTTATATTTTTATGTTTTAGTATTTTGTAACACTATTTATACTAATCATTACAATTATTTAATTCATGTTATTACTATATTTAATAATTTTATTTCATGTTACTACTATATTGTTTGTTTGTTTTATGTTTTATGTTTTACTATTTTGTAATGCTATTATACTAATCATTATCATTATTTAATTCATGTTATTACTATATTAATAATGTTGATTCATGTTACTACTATATAGTTTGTTTGTTTTAGGTTTTATGTTTTTCTATTTTGAAACACTATTTTGAAACTCTATTACACTAATCATTATCATTATTAATTCATGTTATTCGTGTTTGTCTGTTTTATGTTTTATGTTTTACTATATTGTAACACTATTATACTAATGATTATAATTATCTAATTCATGTTATTACTATATTAATAATTTTAATTCATGTTCTTACTATATTGTTTTTTTGTTTTATGTTTTTTGTTTTACTATTTTGTAACATTGTTATACTAATCATTATCGTTATTTAATTAATGTTAGTATTATATTAATAATTTTAATTCATGTTGTTACTATACAGTGTGTTTGTTTTATGCTTTATGTTTTATTATTTTGTAACACTATTTATTTTTAATGTTTTACTATATTGTAACAATATTTATGTTTTATGTTTTACTATTTTTTAACACTATTTTGTAACATTATTATAGTAATCATTATAATTATTTAATTCATGTTATTATTATATTAATAATTTTAATTAATGTTACTACTATATTGTTTGTTTGTTTTATGTTTCTTGTTACGCCGTAATGCGTTTCCCTCTGAAATCAACTTCTCTCATTGCCTATCTGTCATTTTGTGCACCACACGATTTAGATGTTAGATGATTAAACAAATTTCAACCATTAGATCAATGGCAAAAGGAAGAGACATGGGCAGAATGGAAACGGACACGAATGACAAGGGGAAGAAAGACGGGCAGAATGGAAACAGACAGGATTACCAACAGATGGCCTTGAAGCGTCCCGCTACCAAAACAGTAAGCTGCCTTCAGCTTTGAAACCTTTGGATTGGCCAAACTAGCAGGGCTGTAACTAGGGGAAGGCTGGGTGCCATTTGAGACTTCATAGTTATTGGCATACAAAATCTCCAGTGGCATCAATACCCACTAGAACAACTCTTGGCTGCACACACAGAACCTTTCCCGAGCTCTAATGCAGGTGCTTGATTCCACTGATGCCCACTGTCTGCATTGCATCTTAAAAGTTAAAACGATGACAAAAAAAACAAATTGTAATCCGGGTACCCATCCCCGAACAATCTCTTCATTTTTATATAGAGACTCCTAATTTTTTTTGGCCAAATTGGGGCCAATCTCATCAGTTATGTCCCTTCAGAGATTTCCCAAGCAAAGCACTAAGAAAATAAGCGGGAATTGAAACTGTGTCAATGGTGATAAACCCCCTGGCCCACAGCCCAACTGACTATACCCTCAACAGTCTATTAATAACCCTTTTCTTTTAGGGTTCCAAAGAAGGATTGAGATTAACTTTGTAACCTGGATAGAATTATGTTAAAGTTTTCTTTCTCATAATGTTGGATTGTGAAAAACACTATTCAGGCGATTCATTGGTGATTTTATTGATCTTTCTCTTTATTCAATAGTCATTTTTGAAGTATCAAGAATCAAACAAGGATTTTATCCTCAGCCAACATCATGAGTTAGGGATGGCTGATTTTTATTGGTCTGTTTCTTTCTCATATACCTATTCTTAATATATTGAAAATTTGAATAAGGAATTCATCCGCAGCCAACATCATTAATTAGGGTTTGGATGAATGTTTTTATTTGGTTTAGGACAAAGAATCGTAATACCGAGAAGAGGGTCCGAGATGTTTCTCAGTATCATCGGCCTTCTTGAGGATCCTGTAAACTTGTATCATGGCAGAACCAGGGGTGTTATTGATTCAACAATTGAACTAGGGAATAGGTCCTATGCAGACCTTTCTTCCATGGCTTCAACTGTAGCTTATGAAAACAATCTGGTTATCAGAAACTGAGTCACAGAACATTGGGAGGTAGTGTTTAATTTCCATGAATTTTAGTATTTGATTACGGATGCAAAATTGTATTTGATTTAATTAATATTTCAATCTGCAATCGTGCAGATGCACATTATGGAGTACTTAGACTGTTGGAACGATATATATGCAACTCCTTGGCTTCAATAATCTAGGATTCAGTGTATATATATATATTGTGTAGATGATTTTTCAATCATTAATTGAATTGATGTTAACATTGACTTGTATATAATTATATCACTTGCAAAATAAATCAAGGCATGGCTTTATATTCTATGATAAGGAGGTGGAGGCCCAGCTAATAGTGATAGCCTTCAGAGGAAAAAAAGCCACTTGATGCAGATGATCGCCAAACATATTTCAATTTCTCATGGTAGCATCATCCTCGTCATCATCCAACAGATAAATAAAATATAACACCAAAAAGGGTAGCATCATCCTTATTGTCATCTAATCGCATCTAAGCACCAAGTACTCTCTGCATCCAAACCGTCCATTTTCCCAGCGAATTCCTGGATTGTTCTGTCAAAGCTTCTGACTGCGTCCACCAGAGCCAACATATATCATTCGCGGTGCTCTTTCGCGGCTCGGACATGGTTGGTCGTGTTCTACAGGCTGAGATCTCTTGTGTGAGGTATTCTTATGTGAGGATATCGATAGGCATGGGATGCAAACTGATCGCCGCTTAAGGAAGAAGGCAGGATATGCATCGCCAAATGATCATAGGCATGAGGCAAACGAAGCCGCAATCAACCGAATGAGGGAAAACGCAGAGATGGAAATGAAGGGACAGGCCATGTTTCAAATAAATCGCCGCCCCAAAACTAAAAATAAAGTTTCATTGATTTAATGTCACTCGCGCCATAGCCGCCGATATCAGACTCATACGGAGCATATTCTAGAGATATTTGCCTACATTATATCTTAGCCATTCAATTCAATTAAATTAAAATTAAATGTCAATGGCCCCCATCCATCTGGGGGGCGATATGGAAACACCTACAGAGAACTATAAAGATAATGTGCAAAGTAATAATTCAGATGCAATGAGAAGTGGGATGAAATGTCGATCATGAGATGGTACGGGAGCTAGCATATAGGATCATCCTTGAGCCACGATGATATGAAAAAACTAAAAAGGACGGAATATAAACCATCAGAAGCAGTGCCATTAGCGGAAATATGTATTTTAGTTTCTTAATATTTAGTGCAAATTTTCCGTAAATCCATGACGGAAAGTGGTTTGATGTAATTTGGACGTCAAATATTGATTGCTAGCTATGAAAAATGATTAAACCAAGTAAAATCTTAAAACGCTATGAGATGCATTGAAAATGCACTTGGCAAAAGTATTTTGACAAATTCTTGAAATTAATAGACAAGTCAGAAAAGGTTGAAATTTAACCATATTTTCTTCTAAAAGTAGCTCGAGCACTGTCGAAATAGGGAAGACAGTAATTTTATATTGTATACGCAATAATATGACAAATAAATCATAGTTCTTGGTAGAGAAAAATGTTTATACCAGTAATAGAGCTCTATAAATTCCATTTACAAACCTAACAAATAAAATCTGAAACATAAGAGCACACCATGTTTTCTATGCCTAAGAATCCTAGCATGCAGGGTTTCGATTTATGTCTGATGAAGAAGAGAAAAATTCAAAGCAAAGGAATGAAATTTTGGATTTATTCTAATGACCTATCACCCATAAGCTATCAACATATGTGAAGTAATCTTTGGTGACCATTTTCACACATGGGACGGAAGATGCATGGCATGGTAAGTTAGTAGATGAACTCCACATGTCTTAGAAAATTTTGGAACCACCGGCTAGTCCCTTCTAATTGACAGAAATCTTGTAGTATGTGAGGTGGCATGAAAGAGAGAATTAGGGGTTGGGCCTGAAAAATGAATAAGTATCGGGTATGGATTTCATGCAGAGGAATTGTCTATGAAAGGGTCACCCAGCTAAATCGCAGAAATGGATAGAAAAAAAAAATAGAATTCAAACCAGGAGGGTCACCATCATACCCAAAACATGCATCTTTCTTCTGCTGCATATAGCTACACTAGTTGTGTAGTGGATTTAGAGAGAACCAAAACAAGTTATGAGCTCAAGAGTTATTGTTTTGGATAGGAAAGTTAGGTGTGTTAGGTCTAAAGAGATTGGTAGGGTTCCAAAAATGCATTGAAATGGTAGGACTGATTGAATTCAAGAGAAAATATTGTCACACAAATCTACAATTTGACAAACAAGGATGACAAAGTGCCTACCTGGAGAGCTAACATGCTCTAATACTACTATTAGCACACATTAAACAAAACTACAAAAATCTTAAAAGTTAAAACTATGACAAAAAACAAATTGTAATCCGGGTATCCATCCCGGAACAATCTCTTCATTTTTATACAGAGACTCCTAATTTTTTTGGCCAAATTGGGGCCAATCTCCTCATCTATGTCCCTTCAGAGATTTCCCAAGCAAAGCACTAACAAAATACGCCGGAATTGAAACTGTGTATTACTCATAGTCACTAGACTCTGATAACCATTACCTTGGAAAAAGAGAACAGTCTAGGATTCATGTTGGGACCTCACAAAGGAATAAGTCATTGAAGTGGAGTTTGGATTCACAATCACCCCATGGTCCCTTCCTAAACAATGCCTAAGTTAATTTGGGCTGCCAGGATTTGTAATACATTTTTATTTGCGAATTGAAATGGGTCAACATGGAATCAAAGTCTGAATCACTCATTCACATTTGTTGGAGAATGATAATATAGAAGTCAAACTTCCAACCACCACTGGAAGCTCATAAATAGTATCGAAGGTGTTTTGTCTAGATTAATAGAAGTCAAACTGCCAACCAACACTGGAATCTCATGTATTGCATCAAAGGTGGCTTATTTAACTGTTGAATGCCTTCTTAAGTTCCAAAGTTTTCTACAGTTTCAATAGTTCCTAAAGTATAGTTTTCCATAAATTAGAAAGGAAACATGTCTTACTCGCTCTTGGGCATATGTTGTGTAGTGGCATTATGGCATCGTTTGTGTTGTTCAAGTTTCTGCTGTGTAAATAATTGACTTGCTTCCAGATTTTTTGTACACTCACTATTGCAGCCTATAGATGCACCATAAAACAAGTTACAACAAATATAAAGCAGAAGAATGTTTTTCCTTCACACAGCTGCTATGTAAACATCCAGCCAAAAAACCATGCCAAGCCCCAAACATCCATACAAGTTGAAAAGAAATAGGGCTTTTTGATAACACAGTCAAAGCTCAAGGAAAAAAATACTACCATATATTTCTAGATTTTCAGTCAATACATGGTAATATAAAATTCAGGCTTCAACAAATAATTTGGGCCTTTGATCTTCAGACAATACACTCTAAGCTTATTTATCCAACTTCATTTTTTTCTTGAATCAGTTGGCAGTAACACTAAGCTACATTGAGTTAACAACAACAAAATTTTACATTGAATAGCACACATTCCAAGTTAGCCCAAGGCCTGGTGCAACAATTATCCCCGAATTACCCCTTTCTAACAAGAGGCAAACAAATAATCATGTTTATCAAGGATAGCAAATGTAGGAAATACATCAACTAAAACATGCAAGATAAATATAATGAATGTTAGATTTTTTGTTAATCTTCACATATCCTCTGGACCTGCATCTCCTAGAAAGCAAGGATTTGTCTTATTATCTATGTAAGGACAGCTAAATAGTACTTTAGGAAGGTTAACTGACCCTTGCTTTATGAATAGCGGACGAAAAAACCATTTTAGCCTTTATCTATAGAGAAGTATTGAATACATTTAATTAAATAATAAAAAAATATATAATGAGGCAACAAAAATTGTCACAAAAAAAAGACAGATAGAGGAGAATGCAACGGAGAAGACAGTGTGATAATCACGCAACAACTTGAATAGATAAATTGTAGTCACACTCTGTAAGTGTGGGAGAATTCCAGATAATGTAAGGTTGAATCATGCATTTTATTTCCAAAGCACTGCAATTCTCTATCGTATATTTTACTCTCTAATATTTGTCCACTGTGAATACATCATTCTTTCTGCTAAAATCAAAATATTTCAGTGGATGGTATGTCTTTTATTTGTTGTACATTCATGCCTTAATCAATAAATTTGATTCCAATTGCTGAGCACTCTAGTGTTGTGAACACAAGCTCAATATCTCTCTTTGATCATTGGAATTTTTTCCAATATTTGATACCAAAGCTAATGGTCTCTTCATAAGGAAGGCCAGATTTTAATTTTCAGGTTGGTCACCTATTTGAAAAAGAACAAGCAATACAACAAACACCCATGCAAATTAGAAGTCTCAAAGTACACCAGAACCATGGCTGTAGCTAGCTTGACTTTCTTCTTTGTCTAAAACAAATCTGGTTGTAAAATTTAACAACATGGATTTCATCTGGAAGTTGCAAATGGGAATTCCATTATTGAACAAGATCATTTAGCATTCTGGAAGAAGATGAAGTCAAACATACCAGATGAACTGCTAGAATCAACAAATGGGAAACTAATAATCACAGGAGTCTTACTTGTAACATTTTGAGCATTAATGATCAAATGACTCACATCAGCAGTGCCAAAACACCAAAATAAAAATGGGCCACACGTGTGTGAAAATAAAGCTATAACTATGAGATTTGTCTGAGGGAACTTCACCAAATAAAGAGGAGGCTCCTAATATGTAGCCAAACACAATAATCAATTGAAATTCAAGTTGTTTAACATTTATGAATATCAAGCTCTCATCCTAAGATATAGCTGAGGAAGTTTTCACAAATAAAGATGACAACATAAGATGTGGCCAAAAACATCAATCACTTCAAAAAATTGTTAGAGATGATAGCACCTGTTGAGGCACCAATTCAAAATGTACATGCAGTCATCGCCTTGCTTGCATTACTAGCCTAATCTTATAACAGTCTGGTCACTTCATTTGACATAGAGCCTAGATCGCCATAATAATGCAAGAGAAGACATGAAAGAAATATTCAAGGTTGATAACAAAAAACACAGTTTTCTTTCAGCAAGTAGGAACAAGAAGTTTGAGAAAAAAGGTTGTTGATCTAACACGAAAATGAGATTCACTTGCAATTATATTTTTTGTTGCTAAAATAGCCAGGTATAATTCATTTATTGCAGAAAGCAATGGCAGCACACCAAAGGAGCATTGGAAAATGTTTTCAGTTGAAAAGGAGGATAAAGCAAATGTGGCAACATACTTCAGGTAGTTTGAGCCTACTACTTACATCAATGCTCCACCGGTTGGTGCCCTTGCATTTTTCCGTGGTCATCCTTCCTAGCAAGCATGTGAAAATTAATGTGCACCAAATTCCTCTCACAGAATTGAATATATTTGTACTCAAAATCTCACCCCAATGAAAAGCTCAAATAAACTATGCACCTGGCAAAGTGCACAGGCAGGCACAGTGGATGTAGGAAGCTTGCAATGGCGGTGGTTTAGGATTATCTAATTTTCATGGCCTCCATGGCTAAATGGGTAGTACACAATCAAGCACACTAGATGCAGGAGCTTGAGTTTGCAATTGTAATGGCGGTGGTTTATTGTATTTTTTTCAACTAAAAAAATTGTGTTTGGAGTAGTTTTGAGAGATATATAATTTTGCTTGAGATTGGACCGCATTTGGAGCAATTTTCAGATATATATAATTTTGTTTGGGATTAGACCTCCCTACTTAACTATTAACCATTAAACCACGTCCTAAAAACTATTGAAGATGTTTGAATGGCTAAGTGGTTCATTATAAATATGGTAACTAATTACGATGCAATGGGAAAACACCTTCAGCGTCACTCGAACTTGCGCCGAAATGGAGACTTTGAATGTATTTGTTTCGCCAGACGCTGGGAGCTGCCAATGCAAACAATTTATAGCAGCACGGGGTGGGATTCGTATGCATGGGCCTTCCGGGCGCCCGCCAAAATGGTGGATGTCATTGTTCACAGAGTATAATTTACCTTACGCCTAGGGCACAACCTGCTGGGATTCAGCACCGCGAGCGGACCTACGAGGTGAGCAAGCACCGTGAACAGGAGAAATGAATGCTTGAGAGGACCTGTTCCGGTTGTGTGAATGGAGCAAATGAATGTTTGGCGCGAGGGATTGTTTGAAATTGCGCGGGTGTTGGTTTCCATCACAGCGGGTGCCAGCTCGGAGGTGGTGGGGCAAAGAAGCATTAATTAGTGTTATATGTTATCGATTGCTTTACATAGTGTTATATGTTATCTATTGCCTTACGGCGTTTTCTTTGCAATGTCTGGTGCAAATGCTAGTTTTACTATTATGTAACACTATTTTGTGACACTATTATACTAATCATTATCATTATTTATTTCATGTTATTACTATATTAATAATTTTAAATCATGTTATTACTATATTGTGTGTTTGTTTTATGCTTTATGTTTTACTGTATTGTAACACTATTTTGTAAGACTATTATACTAATAATTATAATTATTAATTCATGTTATTACTATATTGTTTGTTTGTTTTATGTTTTATGTTTTACTATTTTGTAACATTATTTTGTACCACTATTACACTAATCATTATCATTATTTAATTCATGTTATCACTATATTAATAATTTTAATACATGTTATTACTATATTGTTTGTTTGTTTTATGTTTTATGTTTTACTATTTTGTAACACTATTTTGTACCACTATTACACTAATAATTATCATTATTTAATTCATGTTATTACTATATTAATAATTTTAATTCATATTATTACTACATAGTTTGTTTGTTTTATGTTTTACTATTTTGTAACACTATTTTGTGACATTATATTTTTTTTAAAGAAACGGGTAGTGGATTAGTAGAAACTTGGCCTTAATGCCAAAAGGCGGATTACAAAGGGTGAGTCTAAAACGATAAGTGCCGAGCAGCTTTGCAAGACCGTGACACTTATGATTATCTCACATCTTTTCTTATCTACATCTATATGGTCTATTTCAAAGTTTTTCCCAAGCTTGTGGGTACAAACAAACTGATTTAACAGAAAGCAATAAAACATGATAATGATCTAATTTAAGGAATTAGTTCCCATATTTCCTGTCCACCTTTGAGCAGAGCACCAGTCGTAAGAAGGGTTGCTTTGTTAGCTTCATTGTCCGCCTCCTTATTATTGGCTCTCAACACATGATAGACATTTAAATTATGGAAAGAGTCACCAAGATCTAAAATTTTGTATATCAACCTTGCTAGCCTTAGGTCCTTTGTCTTAGAACGAGTCATCATAGTGTTGATAATAACCTGAGAATATCCAATATCATTGACCTCCCTGATGTTCAACACTTTCAGAATATTGAGTCCTTGAAAAAGAGCCAAAGCCTCAGCTTGGATGCTGGAAGCGATGCCCAAGCCCCAGGCGAAGCTGTGGATCCTAGAACCAGCTGGGTTTAATATAACTCCTCCAACACCAGCTCTTCTAGGATTTCCCTTAGCATCCCCATAAAAAAATAAGGAGTGCCTTTGCTGGTTTGCAATCCATCCCTGGAGCTCGTTTTCTGTAACCCTTATTTGCCAAACTTTTAGGAGGGGTATACTCTTTACCAATTTTTGGAGCTGTAGGTCGAGAGAAGAGCCCCAGTTTTTATCCTGCTGGGTGAGATTAAAATCATCTTTGAGGTCTCTCAGGCACTCTTTTAACTGGAATTTTATTTTGACTGCCACTAGCTTGACGTCCTGCCCACAATTTCGAAAAATCCTTTTGTTTCGCGCTAGCCAGATCTACGAGTAGATAATTTTAGGGAGAATTAACCAAGCCGCTCTAATAATGTTGTTTTTTGGAGGAGGAACAAAGTACCTTTGCAGCCATATATCAAAAAAACTAGCAGTGGAGGAAGGCAACACGAAGCTGCGACTCAGAGTGTCCAGCAGCATTGACTAGATCTGCAAAGTAAAGGAGCAATCTAGCATCAAATGTGAAACGGTTTCCTAGTTTGCCTTACAAAGTCTACACCATGAAGGGCCATGGAAGCCACGCTTCAGTAGATTATTATCAGTCAAGATTTTGGAATGGCACAACAGCCAATTGAAAAAATCAATTTTTGGCAGTGAAGGGTGGTACCAAATCCCTTTCCAAGGCTCTGGATTCATGGCCACATGGTGGCGCTTGCACAACTTGGTGTATCTCTCAGCAACAGAATAATCACTAGCCTGCACACCCCAACCTCTAGTATCCTTGCTTCGCTTCCGCAATGGAGCTAATCCATGAAGTTTAGAGAGTAGTTCCTCGTGTTCTATAGCCAAATCTGGGGGCTTTTCAATTTTCCATCCAGCCCAGTGAGATTCCTGCCAGACTGAGATATCCCACAGGGAACGCATACCAGCATCCATCCACCTACGCAACCCTTGGAGGGAGGGGCAGTCTCCCAGCAGCTCCTTGCTCATATTCTGTCTGCCCAAAGGTTGATCCTTTTTCCATTACCAGGGACCCAGTAGGCATGAGTATTTATAAGCGGACAGGCTTTTGAACAGAGCTTCTGGAAGGGTGAATTCAGAAGCGGCAGAGGATGGCCTAGATAGCGGGAACGTTTGCCCATAAATATTTTTTCCCAAGAGCTAGATGAACCCAGCCAGGGTTCGGAGCTATAATCCTCCAAATGAGCTTAGCCCCCATGGTGGTATTTTGAACTCCATGATTTTTGAAATTCAAGTCTCCTTCTAAGAGTGGTTTGGAGGTGGAATCCCAGCTGACTAACGAAAACTATTTCTCATTTTGCTTGCCTCCCTTCCAAAAAAAATTCCTAATGATCTCCTTCATTTTTCTGAGAATCCCGGAGGGAGCAAGAATGGAAAACTAAAACAAGGGAAGATTGTTAAGCACAGATTTAATGGGGATAGACTTACTAGCAATGTTGAGCCAGGAAAATCCCCAGGCAAGCAGTTTGTTCTTGAATTTCTCCAGTTGGGGAGGCCAATCTCTACTGAAGGCTCTTTTAAGAAAGACAGGAAGGCCCAAATACTTGAAGGAAGTCAAGTTTGAGGAGGCTACGAAACCAAAAGTTCTGGAAATGGAATTGAGCATGCTGGAAGTGATGTTCCAGCAATAGATATGGCATTTTACAATGTTTAATCTGCTTCCCGAAATCAAACAAAACTCATCTAGGACTCCTTTAAATCTAGAGGCTATAAGCACAGAGGCAGCTTCCAATAACAAGGTCTCATCAGTAAAGAGGGAATGGTTGATGTTTTTAACACCTCTTGCTATATAGAGCCCAACAATTTCTTGATCCATCATTTTTTTGTCTAAATAGAAGCTGAGGGCAGAGGCTTGAAGAACAAACAGAAGGGGTGAGAGTGGGCACCCCTGCCTGAGCCCTCTCGTGGCTTTGAAAAAGTTAGCAGCTCTGTTGTTTATTGAAGGAGCGATCTAAGGCTCTGAAATGCAGGCCCAAATCCAATTTACAAAGTTCTCCCAAAATCCAAATTTGTGTAAGACTTTCAGCAGAAAACTGTGCTTAACTCTATCAAAAGCATTTGCTAAATCAAGCTTGACAACCATACCTTTTTCCTTGGGGCTCATACTTGAGTGGATTGCCTCTTGGACCATCATGTAGATGTCCACTCTATGTCTCCCTTGAATGAATCCTCCTTGGCTTTTCGGAATGAGTTTTGGGAGGATGAGCTTAAGTCTATTAGCAATAACTTTAGTAATTAGTTTATAACCGATGTTACATAGCGATATCGAACGAAACCTGTTGAAATTATTGGCTCCTTTCTCTTTGGGAATGAGAGCAAGAAAAGCAGTGTTCATGCTTCCTCTGATTTTTTGGCAAGCTTGGGACTTGATAACCATTTTGTATACATCCTTTTCCATAATCTGCTAGCAAGATTGGAGGAATCTGGCTGTAAAACCATCTGGTCCAAGGGCTTTGTCTAGGTCCATGTCAAAGAGGGCATCCTTGACTTCATTCTTAGTGACTTTAGCTTCAAGAAGGTGATTCATTTCAACAGTAATCAAGGAGGGAACCACGTCAATCATATCAGAGCTTTGGTCTAGATTTTTATCTTCTCTATATAGGCTTTTAAAATGAAGGGAGGTAGATTTTTTGATGCTTGCATTGTCTTTATGAGTAATAGTGCCATCTTTAATTTCGGAAATGGCATTGGTGCATTTCCTAGCCTGAGCTTCTTTATGGAAGAAGGAAGAGTTCCTGTCCCCTACTTTAAGCCAAAGACTGCGTGACTTAATTCTCCAGTACTCTTCTTCTGTTAGACAAGCCTTGTGGAAGTTTTGTTGTAGCTGGGCTTCTTTGTCTAGAAATTCTTTGGTTATATCAGTTGTTTCAGCTTGGAGGTGGTGACTTTCCAGACTGCATTGAAGAATTTTTCTTTCATTTGCTGGATTGGGTAGAGTTTTGACCCAGCTTTTTAAAGTCGTTTTCACTCTTCTAAGCTTCTCCTCCCAGACAAAAAATAGGGAGCCTTTTACTAGCTGCCTCTAGATGTCCTTAACTAAATGCATGAAGTTTGATTCATTAGTCCAGAGTGGGCTGAATCTGAAGGGGATTGGACCAAGGTCAAGCTGAAACACCAGTTCCAGCTTGATGGGCTTATGATCTGAAGTGATGCAAGGGAGAATGTGAAATCTAGCTTCTAATCCAAGCAGAAGAAAAGAGCTTTGAATTAAGAATCTATCCAATCTAGCAGCAATATGGCTAGGACCAATTCTTTTGTTAGTCCAAGTGAACTTACCCAAGATTGGATTGTTGTCCAGGAGGTCCCAGTCCTGCATAAGGTCCTCTGCCCATTCCCTTGCCGGATCTCAAACAATGCTGCCTCCTCTCTTGTCTATTGAAAGGAGATTAAGATTGATATCTCCTGCTATGATGATATTCTCCAGATTGACTAGATCTGCTTGGGTTCCTATGGAGTCCGAGCAGGACTTCTTTTCCACAGTGTTCACAGGGATGTACATGTTGAAGAGGCTGATAATCTCTTTTGAGTCTAAGTGCAGCAATTTTGAGAGCAGCTACTGAGTATTGAGGGATTTAGAGATGAAAAATAATTTGATAGCTTTCCAAAGAGTGGCTAGCCCTCCAGAAGCCCCTCGAGCTGAGATAGCTTTCGCCTCACATTTTCTCCAAAGTTTCTTGCTTGCCTGAAGGAAGACAAAGTCTTCCAGTTTGGTCTCCTAGATCAGAAGTATGTTAGGAGTTTCTATTCTTATTAAACTTCTGATGGCTTCTTCTTCGATTCTGCTCCCCATACCACTATAGTTCCAGGAGACTATCTTCATCATTTATATTTCTAGTTGGCTCCCTTGGAGCCTTGGGGCTGGTTTCTCGCCAACTTTTCTTTTGATGCTAGGAGCTTCTCAAGAGTTGGTTGGCTACCTTGAAGCTTATCCTTGAAGGTTTCATGCTCTCTTTTTTCCCCATCTATTTTGCGGCCTCTTGTGGATCTCCTTATCAAAGCTTGGGATTCTCCTATTTCCCCTTCTTCCTCCGAGCACTCTGATTCATGCTCCTCTTCCTCTACTGCGATAATGTTTTCTTTGGAGCTCTCATCCATTGCCAAACCTATTGATGTTACACCACTTTCAGCCATTGCCTCTATTGCTGGAACACCACTTCCAGCTTGATCAACTCTATTTCCAGAACCTTCGGGAGCTTTAGAGGGAGGGGTTGATTTTTGTTTTTTTGGTTCCTGAGATTCCTCTATTTGCAAGATTAGAGGGGAAAATTGTTTTCTTGATCCTTTCTGGGAGGGGGTTGTTGGTGCCTGTGGACCTCTTCCGTTTGGACCAGCCTACTTTTGGGATTTCCTGGTGCGCTTAACCTTATTCCAAGCTTCTTTTTTACCCTGTTCTGGTTCCACATTGGTTGGGAAACCTCTGGCGAAGTGTCCGTAGACATGAAATTTTCGACATTTGAAAGGCAACTGCTCGCAATCCAACTTCTGCAGATGAGACCAGCTTCCTACTTTGATTTTGATGGTTTCCAGGAGACCCACCTCTAGGTCTACTTCTACACATATATGAGCGCAATCATATTGATCTTTGTTGTTTGCCCTATCTATGAACTTCCCAAGGGCATTTCCGATGTGTTTCAGCGAGTCCCAGTTCCAGCAATAGACTAGAAGATTAGGAAGTCTGAACCAAACAAGGACCGCCAAAGCGACATCGACTGCAGGGTCGAAATCCGAGGTCCATCTGTTGAGGTACAAGCCCTAGGGCCCCATGAAATAGGGGCCATTCTGGAAGAACAGATGCTTGTCCTCCTTTGAGGTGAATTTGAAAAGGAAATACCCTCGACCTAAGAAGTAAGAGGTGACACTACTCTTGATCAGAGGAGCCCAGTTCCTGTTTACTCAGGACTCAATGTTCTTAGGAGAAGGCCATAGATCAGTGAACTGACCGGCAAGAGCCCGTTCAGCCAAGGAGAGGGCAACCTGAATCGGGGTATCTGGCGGCAGGGAGATTTCAAGAATTCCTTCCAGCCACTTGAAAAACTTGGCTACTTCGCTCTTCTTCTTTTGTGGCAAGCCGACCAAGATACAAGAAAAATCTTCGGTAGAAGAGGGCAGGCCAGCCTGCGATGAGCTTGGGGCCTCCATGAGGGCAAGCCCGACTTAAACTTCTCGCCCAGCAGAACACGGGTGCTCTGAACAATAGAAGCTCAAAGGGGAATGCTGAGAAGGGGGCAGACGGCCCAAAGCCTCATGCCGCAGAGCAGCAGGGACACAGAGGAACCGAAATGCAGCTAGGGTATGACTGCTCCAGAGCGCGTGCTAGGGTATGGATGATTAGTGTAATAATGTCACGAAAAAACACTATTTTGTGACATTATAAGACTAGTCATTATTGTTATTTAATTATTGTTATTACTATATTAATAATTTTAATTCATGTTATTCCTATATTAATAATAATGTCACAAAAACACACTATTTTGTGACATTATTACACTAATCATTATCGTTATTTAATTCTTTTTATTACAATATTAATAATTTTGATTCATGTTATAACTATATTAATAATTTCAATTCATGCTATTACTATATTGTTTGTTTGTTTTATGTTTTATGTTTTACTATATTGTAACACTATTTTGTAACACTATTATACTAATCAATATAACTATTAGTTCATGTTATTACTATATTATTTGTTTGTTTTATGTTTTATGCTTTACTATTCGGCAACACTATTTTATAACACTATTATACTAATCATTATCATTATTTAATTCATGTTATTACTATATTAATAATTTTAATTGATGTTATTGCTATATTGTTCATTTGTTTTATGTTTTATGTTTTACTATATTGTAACACCATTATACTTATGATTATCATTAATTTAATCATGTTATTACTATATTAATAATTTTAATTCATGTTATTACTATATTGTTTTGTTTGTTTTATGTTTTACTATATCATAACACTATTTTGTAGCACTGTTATACTAATCATTATAATTATTAATTCACGTTATTACTATATTAATAATTTTAATTCATGTTATTA
>APFE031321631.1:49197-63477 GCA_000404065.3 Pinus taeda
TGTTATTACTATATTAATAATTTTAATTCATGTTATTACTATAAAGTTTGTTTGTTTTATGTTTTATGTTTTAAATATTTTGTAACACTATTATACTAATCATTATCATTATTTAACTCATGTTATTACTATATTAATAATTTTAATTCATGTTATTACTACATAGTTTGTTTGTTTTATGTTTTATGTTTTACTGTTTTGTAACACTATTATACTAATCATTATCATTATTTAATTCATCTTATTACTATATTAATCATTTTAATTCATGTTATTACTATGTTGTTTGTTTGTTTTATTTTTTATGTTTTACTATTTTGTAACACTATTATACTAACCAGTATAATTATTTAATTCATGTTATTACTATATAGTTTGTTTGTTTTATGTTTTATGTTTTATGTTTTACTATTTTGTAACACTATTTATGTTTTATGTTTTACTGTATTGTAACAATATTTTGTAAAGCCATCTATGTTTTACGATTTACTATTTTTAACACTATTTTGTAAGACTATTATACAAATCATTATAATTATTTAGTTCATGTTATTACTATATTAATAATTTTAATTCATGTTACTACTATATTGTTTGTTTGTTTTATATTTTATGTTTTACTATTATGTTACACTATTTTGTAATAGTATTATATTAATCATTATCATTATCTAATTCATGTTATTACTATATTAATAATTTTAATTCATGTTATTACTATATTGTTTGTTTGTTTTATGTTTTATTTTTTACTATATTGTAATACAATTTTGTAACACTATTATACTAATGATTATCATTATTTTACTCATGTTATTACTATATTAATAATTTTAATTCATGTTATTACCATATTAATAATCTTAATTCATGGTATTACTATATTATTTGTTTGTTTTATGTTTTACTATTTTGTAACACTATTATACTAATCATTATCATTTTTTAATTCATGTTCTTACCATATTAATAATTTTAATTCAAGTTATGACTATATTGTTTGTTTGTTTTATGTTTTATGTTTTACTATTTTGTAACACTATTTTGTAACACTATTATACTGATCATTATCATTATTTAATTCATGTTATTACTGTATTGTTGTGGACGTTGACTATTTCAATGAAGTTAATAATTTTGTGCCATGGTCGTATTTGACAGGCAACTGAAAATGAGTTAAGAAAGAAGTGGCTAACTGACTAAAATTATAAAAAGAGCCTCATGGTAACTCAATGTACCATTTGGCAACAAGACCAATCAGAGTGCGTTGAAAAATACGTAAGCGAATTGAATCATCGATAATGGAATTAGATGCACACCAGAGGTGATAAGTCATCACATGATTTGATGGATCTTCTCCTGACTTACCCTCAAACTTTGGGATATCACTGGGCAACTTATTACGCATTGGCGGCCAATATCGAAGATAGTTAATTGGATCGTTCATAAGGCGTGACAAATCAGGTAAATCCAAAGTTGCAATAAAAGATAACTGACGGTTAGGGTCTCGAAAACCTTGGTTAACAAGACCAACTCTAGGAGGAGGATATTCAAGATAACCTAGAATTGGATTTGCATTGGGAATATTATATCCTCCTGGAAAACCAAGATTAACCGGACCAAACTGGGGTTGTTGAGGTTGCTGATAAGTATAGCTAGGGTATGATTGATACTGATAAACTGGGTTTTACATAGTAGGACCAAATTGATACTGTCCCTAGTATGGTTGATAAGTGAATTACGGTTGACTTGTGACAACTGTACTTGGACCAGGTTGTCCTATAGGCATTTAAACCGAAGTCTGAACTGTAGGTCCTGACTGTGGTAAAGAGGTTTGAGGAGTTTGCATTGATGTAGGAACAGTAGAAACCAAAGCTGTCGATACTCCAGAAGTAGGTGGGGTAGATTGAACAGAGGCTGCAGTAGTTGCAGTAGCAGTTTGAGGCGGAGTTTGAGGTGAACTAGGCCCAGGCTGATGAACTACACCAGGCGTAGAAGTTTGAACAGTAGGCTGGACAGTTTGCTGGGTTGGACCAGAAACCAAAGGTTGTCTAGGTTGACTTGATAACTACACATTTGGCTACAAAGTCTGTTGAGATGGATCCCACACCACGTTCATTCCGGGGTATGTACCCATAAAAGGTTGAGCATATTGAGGACCATAACCAGGTTGAGCGTAGGGATGATAATTGAGAGGTGCATTTCCAGTTCCTTGTGCAAATTGTTGACCAGAAGGTGGTTGGAAACCTTGAGTTGGGTACTGACTTTGAGGTTGATAACCTTGAGGCACGTACTGAAAATGGGGTTGACCTTGAGGTATATATTGATACTAGGGTTGACATTGAGGTATGTACTATCCTGACGATATGTATTGTCCTTGAGGTTGCCCCTCAGGCAGTAACTTACTACCTTGAGGTTGCCCCCTAGGCGGTAACTGACTACCTTGGGGTTGCCCCAAGGTGATAACTAACTACCTTGAGGTTTCCCCCTAGGCGATAACTGACTACCTTGAGGTTGTGGGTTTGGAATAGTACTAGACATCATAAGAATTTCCTCTATGCTCAACGCTTGAGTTCCTTTATTACCATTTGATATATCATGTTCAATTGGTCAAGGAGATGCTCCTGAAAAAGTACCAGTGAGTGACTCATACCCCGAAGGAATAGAAGGGTTGCCATATAAAAATGTTTCTCGTGTTTGGGAAAACATGGATGACCATCTCGACATATTCAAAAGAGGATAATAACCTATGGGCGTAAGATGAAAAGGAATTCGAGGTGGTGAAAACTAAGACCCGAGTTTTCTAAAAATTTTGTCAATTATACGTACTAAGCGTCACTCCTGAAAGGACTGTAGAAAATTGATTCACACTCTGTAAGTTCTAAAGTCGGTTGATTTTCGGGGAGAGTTATATCTTCGTCTGGACTAACAAGTTCTTCAATAGAAATGAGTCCAGAAGGAAGATTTTCGGTAATGATACTTCCTACCCTAGGTGAACCAGGACCACTAGAAGTTGGAGAAGCAAATCCTGAAGATGGAGTAGGAGAAGGTTCAATTTCAGGCTCAGAAATTTCAGGTTCTTTAGCTAATTCACTAGTAGGAGAAAAACTACCAGTAACTCCAGAAAGTGAAATTGGCTCAAAAATATACTCCGTTGTCTATACTTGATAATCAGGATGAACAATTAACGGAGACTCTTCGGCTTCTGGTGACCCAAATCTACTATCCCTAGGTGATACAAGAGCTCATAGCCCTTCAAGCTAGCTTGGTGTATACTCGGTAGGTTGCCCCCGAAGTCTACGGGATTGTCTCGGTAATTCAGCCATGATTAAATATTTAATTATTCACACGCAAACAAAGAAAATCTCAATAAAACCACCTAAAGTCTCTAAAGAACCAAACAATTTAAAGAACCAAAAACACTATTTGGTGATGAAATCTAACATCGTATAATTTAATACAGAAAGGGCGGTTGGAATAGTTACCCCTACAACTTGCTTAATGATTTGGGGTAATGACTTTCATTACACCAAAAATCGAAGATCAAGGGAACCAAAGGATCGAGAGGACGAAGGATCAAGGGCACAAAAGAAAATATTTGAGTCAAGTGATGTGTTGAATTCTACATCTCTAGAAAAAACATAAAGGTTTGGAGGGTTTAGGGATGTTTGGTTGGAAGGTGGGGTGATGGGGCTGGCCGAATTTATGTTTTATGTTTTATTATTTTGTAACACTATTATACTAATCATTATCATTATTTAATTCATGTTATTACTATATTATTTGTTTGTTTGTTTTATGTTTTACTATTTTGTAACACTATTGTACTAATGATTATCATTATTTAATTCATGTTATTACTATATTAATTATTTTAATTCATGTTATTACTATATTGTGTGTTTGTTTTATGTTTTGTGTTTTACTATATTGTAACACTATTTTGTAACACTATTTCGTAATGCTATTATAATTATCATTATCATTATTTAATTCACGTTATTACTATATTAATAATTTTAATTCATGTTATTACTGTATTCTTTGTCTGTTTATGTTTTATGTTTTGCTATATTGTAACACTGTTATGTAACTCTGTTACACTAATAATTATCATTATTTAATTAATGTTTTTATTGTATTAATAATTTAATTCATGTTATTACTAGATTGTTTGTTTGTTTCATGTTCTATGTTTTACTATATTGCAACACTATTTTGTAACACTATATATGTTTAATGTTTTACTATATTGTAACACTATTTTGTAAACAATATTTATGTTTTTTGTTTTTCTATTTTTTATTTTTATTTTTTTATGTATGTTCACTATTTATGTCTGAAACTATTTTGTAAACAAGTATTTATCTAATCATTATCATTATATTAATCATTTTACTGATTATTAATAATTTTATTCATGTTATTACTATATTAATATTTTAATTTAATGTTATACTATATTCTTTGTCTGTTTATGTTTTTATTGTTTACTATATCTGTAACACTATCTATACTAACAATTATCATTATTTACCATGTTATTACATATATTAATCATTTTATTCATGTTATTACTATATTTTTGTTTTTTTATGTTTTATTATTTGTAACAATATATTACTAACAATTAATTATTATTAATTCAGCATTAATTACTATATGTTTGTTTGTTTTATGTACTATTTTAACACTGATTCATACTAATCTTATCATTTTTATTTCATGGTATTACTATTCATGAATAATTTTAATTCATGTTATTACGTATTGTTTTTTTTGATGTTTTTGCTTTACTATTTTGTAACACTATTATACTAATCATTATCGTTATTAATTTTTGTTATACATATCTAAATAATTTTTTAATTCATATTATACTATATTGTTTGTTTGCTTTGTTTGCTTTTATGTTTACTACTTTGTAACACTATTATAATAATCGATTATCATTTTTCTTTCATGTTATTACTATATTGTTTATTTGTTTTATGTTTTATGTTTTACTAATTTGTATCACTATTATACTAATCATTATCATTACCTAATTCATGTTATTACTATATTCTTTGTTTTGTTTTATGTTTTATCTTTTACTATTTTGTAACACTCGTATACTAATCATTATCATTATCTAACTCATGTTATTACTATATTAATAATTTTAATTCATGTTATTACTATCCAGTTTGCTTGTTTTATGTTTTATGTTTTGCTATTTTGTAGCACTATTATAATAATCTTTATCATTATTTAATTCATGTTATCACTATATTAATAATTTTAATTCATTTGATTACTATATTAATAATTTTATTACTGTATTGTTTGTTTTTTTTATTTTTTATGTTGTACTATTATGCTTTACTATTTTGTAACACTATTATACTAATCATTATCATTATTTAATAATCGTTATCACTATATTAATAATTTAATTCATGTTATTACTATATCATCTGTTGGTTTTATGTTTTATGTTTTACTATTTTGTAACACTATTACACTAATCATTATTATTATTTAATAATTGTTATTACTATATTGTTTGTTTCTTTTCATGTTTTATGTTTTACTATTTTGTAACACTGTTAAACACACATGGACAGCTAGAGATATGAAAGATAAAACATGCAGTACAATTTTTATTGACAAATGATATACATTTATAGTACATTATGTGACCGTTGGGTTCACATCCCAAGGTCTCTTGGACTCCTTTTGTCGATTCGGCTTCCACACTAACCCATTGAGGATTAGGTGTCCAACATTCCCCCCTTAATCCGAAGGGTTATGTTGGAGTCCAAGAAGAGAGCTGTAATACAAAATGTGCAGAAATGCATGGCAACACTAGGCTGAATGTGCTCTCTGAAATGTTGGTATATAAAGGGCGGTGGTTTAAGGATGGCCACCAACACTGGAATGCTTAGTGCAGTTCCCGAACTCTTCTAAAACTCGCAAGAAGATGAAGTCTTCTGCTAGAGGAAGTGATCCTATTGTTTTAAAGAGGGAAATCTTCAACCATAAAAAGGAGGTCTCACCCCGCATAAAAGGCAAAACTTCAACCTAAAAAGGGAAGTCTCAACCTGTGATGGTTTAAGGATGACCAACAACTCTGGAATGCTTAATGCAATTCCTGGAACTCTTCCAAAACTAGAAAGAACTGGAGTCTTCTGCTAGAGGAAGTGTTCTCAATTTTGTTCCCGGAACTCCTCCAAAGCTGGCAAGAAGCTAAAGTCTTCTACTAGAGGAAGTGTCCCAGATTTCCTACTGAAGGCATGTTCACGGGCATCTTTGTCTCTGGCTATAACTTTGAAACTGGTGTGGTAGGTTGTGGCTCAGGCTCGCTTGATGTGGCTTTGAAGCTTGTAGATGACCATCATTTCCCCCCTATCAGATACAAGGTGAGAGGATGGAGAAAAATCAACTGCAAGATTGTTCAATATTCTGGAACAAGTTCTGACATGTGTTTGGAATATCTTCTTGGCTGTTGATGCCCATTGCCAAGAAGCGATCCATCCAAGATGAATCTTTGTTCTTGCAGGACGTTTGTTTCTGAAGCATCTGTTTGAAGAATGGTTAGTTTTATGACAGTGCTTACATGGATGAAGATAAAAACAATGATCTTTCAGATGTCCAACTCGGTCACAGTGTTGGCATTTCACGATCTGTTGTTGTTGTTGCTGTGGAAGAGGGGCAGAGTCTGGAACAGTTGACACTGAATTATCATGAGGAGCAGGTGAACTATCACGAATGAAACCAGCACTTTGAAAATGGATGGGCTTGGCGTAGTCTGGAATATGAAAGGATACGTCCTTGTCATATCCAAGACCAGTTCTGTGCTTGTTGTGGAAAAGCTGTTCCCAAGGTCTGATGATGGGCTTGGGAAGTGCAGACTGAGTTTCTGCATCTGCATGCACATATGCTACTTTACTTGAATGAACTGTAACATTATTAACATGTTATTAATGGGTTGCAGTCTCAATGTTCTGAACAAAAACAGGTTCAGAATGATGTCTGTTTTGATGTAGCTCTTCTTGCTGTAGTTGTGATTCAAGCTGCAAAAAATCAATCTTTTCCTTTGCATTTTGTAGACAGACCTGAATGTCTGTGAGAGAAACTTTGCTGACTTTTAATGTATCATGATTAGAGGAATGTAATAGAGTTTTTAAGAACTCTAATATTTCAGTAATTCGAGCCATATTTTCCATTGTCAAAATTACACATTTTTTTTTTTAAATTGATCACAACTATGACCCAATGAGTAAAAGTAACACCCACTCACAGTACAAAGACACAGAAAAATCCTTTGTTAATGTGCAGAAAATGAATCAACGAATCAATGCATATATATGCAGACAGAGACTATAATGAGTTTTAATACCACAACTGGGGCAACAGCAACTGCAAACTTGCTATCAAAACTTCAATAATTATAACACTGTCATGGACAGGACTTGAATGCTCATATGCCTTGACTGGGGTACGAATCAGTGTTCTCTGATCTTGCCACTCTCTTCAAAGAAAACAATAGTTCACTTCAATATTTGAGATACCATGCTTGCTGTCTCATTTGTTACAGTAAGCTGAAAAGACACTGAAATAAAAGCGGTAGTGCTAGTGCTCAATTCAACAATCTTCATGCCATTTCCAAACTCAATACAATCTGGACTTCTAACTTGATACAGAAGTAAAAATCAAACTCTACTCAATCCAATAATTCCATTCACAAATGGCTGGATTTTAATTCAAATAAAAGAATGTGCTTATGTATTTCAACCAGCAAATTCACACCACTGCCCAATCAATTTCACGCATTCTGATATGAAATCTCATACTGCCACCATCATTTCAAATAACATTGAAACTCGCCTTACATATTCAATCGGCACACTATTCTACAGGATTTCAAATAAACTTTCCATGAAACAAATGCGCCCATGTATTAAATCTCAATCTGGCAATTACAAATGTTATCACTTCAACGCTTTAACTATACAACGTAGCAGGGTAATATTATCATTCAAATGATTTAAACGATTTTTAAAAAATTGTGCATTGATCTTCTTCAACACTTTGTTAGACTCCTTGTGACTGTGTAGCTGTTGTGGACTCTACTCTCGGAACCGAGACCTTGTTCACAAAAATAAATCTGCAGACCATAACGACTCCATACTAGCACCCTGAATTATTACAACTCCAGCAGCGACATCCCAGGGACCTCCAAAACCAAGTTCGTAGGTAATATAAAGCCTCCCACATGCTACTCCACATATTTTAAGAGCACAAGAGCCAGACATACGTAATGACCGTACCTTGAAAAGTAGCCTGTTAATTCGATTTGTAGTGATGTCAACAGTTTCTTTATCCCGCTTTGTTACCAATCTCAGCTGCAAGAAGCGCATTCCCCAACTCAGTCTAAGAAGATACACTTATAGGGTTTCCATTAAGAAAAGCACCCCTTCCACAGATAGTTGTAAACAACTCACCAATTATCGGATTGTAAACAACACCCACAGTTGGAACCTTTCCAATCGTAAGCCCAATTGAAATGCAGACAAAAGGAACCTGTGAACAAAATTTGTGGTTCCATCCACAAGGTCGATTATCCAGGTGGGTGCATCAGTTAAATCATCAGTTCCATGAACTGCAGAAGTTTCTTCGCCAATGAACTTATGTTCTGGGTATTTTTCCTTCAGGAACTGGAACGCAAGCTCCTCTAAACAGATAGAGAGACCTAAAAATCCTTGTCTTCAGATAAATGTGATTAAAGATACAGATATCTAGCGTTTAGAGAATCATCCATTCAGAAACATAGGAGCAAACAACAGACATCAGAGCACCTACGAGGATGCTTCCAGCGAATGTGTTTCCAAAAAACAAGCTCGGGGAAGATGGTACGATGTGACAAGAAGATGAGGTTGAACAATTTACAAATAGGTCGATGGCATCCATGGAATTGGAAACGATAAATTCTGAAAGGAACAACGTTTCGAAATCAACTAGTTCCGAGAATCCACATGGTCTGACTGTTCAGTTCTCTGTCAGGACAGCCAGAGGAGGAAGGATAGGACATTCAAAACTCAAACGTTGTTTATGCCAAACGTTATGCAAACAACGTGCCACAGTGTTCAAGTTTAATGGCTATTCAAATACATTCAGTAATGCAGGTGAGAATAATCGGGTGAATTGTCAGGTAGCAGAGGCGCAGGTGTAATGGTGCTCTTTTTCTTTTTAAACGTTTATGACAGTCAGAGAGCGATTATTGTATTCAGAAGAACAGGCAGGTAGAATTAATGGAGCGTTACAGGTAATGAAGACTAGGCCAGCACTATTCAAGGCAGCTCAGACCAGTTGCTCAGGGAATAACAATATCTCTTTCTTCTTTTTCTTAACTAAAGGATAAACCCTAAGAAAGAAAACTACACAGGCCACACCTCATGGCTCTGATACCATGTTAAACACACATGGACAGCTAGAGATATGAAAGATAAAACATGCAGTACAATTTTTATTGACAAATGATATACATTTATAGTACATTATGTGACCGTTGGGTTCACATCCCAAGGTCTCTTGGACTCCTTTTGTCCATTCGGCTTCCACACTAACCCATTGAGGATTAGGTGTCCAACATTCCCCCCTTAATCTGAAGGGTTATGTTTGAGTCCAAGAAGAGAGCTGTAATACAAAATGTGCATAAATGCATGGCAGCACTAGGATGAATGTGCTCTCTGAAATGTTGGTATATAAAGGGCGGTGGTTTAAGGATGGCTACCAACACTGGAACGCTTAGTGCAGTTCCCGAACTCTTCCAAAACTGGCAAGAAGCTGAAGTCTTCTGCTAGAGGAAGTGATCCTATTGTTTTAAAGAGGGAAACCTTCAACCATAAAAAGGAGGTCTCACCCCGCATAAAAGGCAAAACTTCAACCTAAAAAGGCAAGTCTCAACCTGTGATGGTTTAAGGATGACCAACAACTCTAGAATGCTTAATGCAATTCCTGGAACTCTTCCAAAACTGGAAGGAAGCTGGAGTCTTCTGCTAGAGGAAGTGTTTTCAATTTTGTTCGCGGAACTCCTCCAAAGCTGGCAAGAAGCTAAAGTCTTCTACTAGAGGAAGTGTCCCAGATTGCCTACTGAAGGCATGTTCAAGGGCATCTTTGTCTTTGGCTACAACTTTGAAACTGGTGTGGCAGGTTGTGGCTCAGGCTCGCTTGATGTGGCTTTGAAGCTTGTAGATGACCATCATTCCCCCCCTGTCAAATACAAGGTGAGAGGATGGAGAAAAATCAACTGCAAGATTGTTCAATATTTTGGAACAAGTTTTGACATGTGTTTGGAATATCTTCTTGGCTGTTGATGCCCATTGCCAAGAAGCGATCCATCCAAGATGAATCTTTGTTCTTGCAGGACGTTTGTTTCTGAAGCATCTGTTTGAAGAATGGCTAGTTTTATGATAGTGCTTACATGGATGAAGATAAAAACAATGATCTTTTAGATGTCCAACTCTGTCACAGTGTTGGCATTTCACGATCTGTTGTTGTTGTTGCTGTGGAAGAGGGGAAAAGTCTGGAACAGTTGATGCTGAACTATCATGAGGAGCAGGTGAACTGTCACGAATGAAACCAGCACTCTGAAAATGGATGGGCTTGGCGTAGTCTAGAATATGAAAGGACAAGTCCTTGTCATATCCAAGACCGGTTCTGTGCTTGTTGTGGACAAGCTATTCCCAAGGTCTGATGATGGGCTTGGGAAGTGCAAACTGAGTTTCTGCATCTGCATGTATAGTTGCTACTTTATTTGAATGAACTGTAACATTATTAACATGTTATTGATGGGTTGCAGTCTCAATGTTCTGAACAAAAACAGGTTCAAAATGATGTCTGTTTTGATGTAGCTCTTCTTGCTGTAGCTGTGATTCAAGCTACAAAAAATCAATCTTTTCCTTTACATTTTGTAGACAGACCTGAATGTCTGTGAGAGAAACTTTGCTGACTTTTAATGTATCATGATTAGAGGAATGTATCAGAGTTTTTAAGAACTCTAATATTTCAGTAATTCGAGCCATATTTTCCATTGTCAAAATTACACCTTTTTTTTTTTTAAACTGATCACAACTATGACCCAATGAGTAAAAGTAACACCCACTCACAGTACAAAGACACAGAAAAATCCTTTGTAAATGTGCAGCAAATGAATCAACGAATCAATGCATATATATGTAGAAAGAGACTATAATGAGTTTTAATACCACAACTGGGGCAACATCAACTGCAAACTTGCTATCAAAACTTCAATAATTATAACACTTCCATGGACAGGACTTGAATGCTCATATGCCTTGACTGGGGTACGAATCAGTGTTCTCTGATCTTGCCACTCTCTTCAAAGAAAACAATAGTTCACTTCAATATTTGAGATACCATGCTTGTTGTCTCATTTGTTACAGTAAGATGAGAAAGCACTGAAATAAAAGCGATAGTGCTAGTGCTCAATTCAACAATCTTCATGCCATTTCCAAACTCAATACAATTTGGGCTTCTAACTTGATACAGAAGTAAAAATCAAACTCTACTCAATCCAATAATTCCATTCACAAATGGTTGGATTTTAATTCAAATAAAAGAATGTGCTTATGTTTTTCAACCAGCAAATTCACACCACTTCCCAATCAATTTCACGCATTCTAATATGAAATCTCATATTGCCACCATCATTTCAAATAACATTGAAACTCACCTTACATATTCAACCGGCACACTATTCTACAGGATTTCAAATAAACTTTCCATGAAACAAATGCGCCCATGTATTAAATCTCAATCTGGCAATTACAAATGTTATCACTTCAACGCTTTAACTATACAACGCAGCAGGGTAATATTATCATTCAAATGATTTAAACGCTTTTTAAAAAATTGTGCATTGATCTTCTTCAACACTTTGTTAGACTCCTTGTGATTGTGCAGCTGTTGTGGACTCTACTCTCGGAACCGAGACCTTGTTCACAAAAATAAATCCGCAGACCATAACGACTCCATACTAGCACCCTGAATTATTACAACTCGAGCAGCGACATCCCAGGGACCTCCAAAACCAAGTTCATAGGTAATATCAAGCCTCCCACATGCTACTCCATAGATGTTAAGAGCACAAGAGCCAGACATACGTAATGACCGTACCTTGAAAAGTAGCCTGTTAATCCGATTTGTAGTGATGTCAACAGTTTCTTTATCCCGCTTTGTACCAATCTCAGCTGCAAGAAGCGCATTCCCCAACTCAGTCTGAGAAGATGCACTTATAGGGTTTCCATTAAGAAAAGCACCCCTTCCACAGATAGCTGTAAACAACTCACCAATTATCGGATTGTAAACAACACCCACAGTTGGAACCTTTCCAATCGTAAGCCCAATTGAAATGCAGACAAAAGGAACCTGTGAACAAAATTTGTGGTTCCATCCACAGGGTCGATTATCCAAGTGGGTGCATCAGTTAAATCATCAGTTCCATGAACTGCAGAAGTTTCTTCGCCAATGAACTTATGTTCTGGGTATTTTTCCTTCAGGAACTGGAACGCAAGCTCCTCTAAAGAGATAGAGAGACCTAAAAATCCTTGTCTTCAGATAAATGTGATTAAAGATACAGATATCTAGCGTTTAGAGAATCATCCATTCAGAAACATAGGAGCAAACAACAGACATCAGAGCACCTACGAGGATGCCTCCAGCGAATGTGTTTCCAAAAAGCAAGCTCGGGGAAGATGGTATGATGTCACAAGAAGATGAGGTTGAACAATTTACAAATAGGTCGATGGCATCCACAGAATTTGAAACGATAAATCCTGAAAGGAACAGCGTTTCGAAATCAACTAGTTCCGAGAATCCACATGGTTTGAGTGTTCAGTTCTCTGTCAGGACAGCCAGAGGAGGAAGGATAGGACATTCAAAACTCAAACGCTGTTTATGCCAAACGTTATGCAAACAGCGTGCCACAGCGTTCAAGTTTAATGGCTATTCAAATACATTCAGTAATGCAAGTGAGAATAATCGGGTGAATTGTCAGGCAGCAGAGGCGCAGGTGTAATGATGCTCTTTTTCTTTTTAAATGTTTATGACAGTCAGAGAGCAATTATTGTATTCAGAAGAACATGTAGGCATAATTAATGGAGCGTTACAGGTAATGAAGACTAGGCTAGCACTATTCAAGGCAGCTCAGACCAGTTGCTCAGGGAATAACAATATCTCTTTATTTTTTTTTAACTAAAGGATAAACCCTGAGAAAGAAAACTACACAGGCCACACATCATGGCTCTGATACAATGTTAAACACACATGGACAGCTAGAGATATGAAAGATAAAACATGCAGTACAATGTTTATTGACAAATGATATACATTTATAGTACATTATGTGACCGTTGGGATTCACATCCCAAGGTCTCTTGGACTCGTTTTGTCCATTCGGCTTCCACACTAACCCATTGAGGATTAGGTGTCCAACAAACACTATTTATGTTTTATGTTTTACTATATTGTAACACTATTTTGTAACGTTAGTTATGTTTTATTTTATACTATTTTGTAAGTCTATTATACTAATTATTATAATTATTTAATTCATGTTATTACTATGTTAATAATTTTATTTCATGTTATTACTGTATTGTTTGTTTGTTTTATGTTTTATGTTTTAGTATTTTGTAACACTATTATACATATCATTACAATTATTTAATTCATGTTATTACTATATTAATAATTTTATTTTATGTTACTACTATATTGTTTGTTTGTTTTATGTTTTATGTTTTACTACTTTGTAATGCTATTATACTAATCATTATTATTATTTAATTCATGTTATTACTATATTAATAATGTTGATTCATGCTATTACTATATAGTTTGTTTGTTTTAGGTTTTATGTTTTTCTATTTTGAAACACTATTTTGAAACTCTATTACACTAATCATTATCATTATTAATTCACGTTATTCGTGTTTGTCTGTTTTATGTTTGTCTGTTTGTCTGTTTTACTATTTTTTAACACTATTTTGTAACATTATTATAGTAATCATTATAATTATTTAATTCATGTTATTACTATATTAAAAATTTTAATTCATGTTACTACTATATTGTTTGTTTGTTTTGTGTTTCTTGTTTTACTATTATGTAACACTATTTTGTGACACTATTATACTAATCATTATCATTATTTAATTCATGTTATTACTATATTAATAATTTTAATTCATGTTATTACTATATTGTGTGTTT